>PVKU01007750.1:0-10271 GCA_004027475.1 Anoura caudifer | reverse complement strand
AAGAGCTGGTCCTGTGGAAAGATAAACAAGACTGACAAACCTTTAACTAGACATCAAGAAAAAAAATAGAAAAAGATACAAATAAATAAAATCAGAAATGAAAGAGAAGAAATAATGGACAACAAAGAAGTACAAAGCATTGTAAGAAAATATTATAAGCAATTATATGCTAACAAACAGTGCAACCTGGATAAAATGCATAAATTCCTAGAAATAGACAATATTCCAAAACTAAATCAGGAAGAATCAGAGAATCTATGTAGACAGACTATAATTAGTGAAATTGAAGCACTCATCAAAAACTCCCAACAAACAAAAGCCCTGCACGAAATGGCTTCTCCTGTGAATTTTACCAAATATTCCAAGAAGAACTAAACCTCTCCTATTCAAAATATTTCATAAAACTCAAGAATGGGAAAGGCCCCTTGACTCATTTTATGAAGACAGGATTATTCTAATTCCAAAACCAGATAAAGACTCCACAAAGAAAAAAATTATAGGCCAATATCTCTGATGAACATAGATGCTAAAATCCTCAACCAAATATTAGCAAAGTGAATACAGCAATGCATCAAAAGATCATACACCATGATCAAGGGGGATTCATGACAGGAATGGAAAGTTGGCACAACATTCACAAATCAATAAATGTTCCTTTTTATGTAAAAAGTGAAGGATAAAAACTACATAACTATATCAATAGATACAGAAAAAGCATTTGATAAAATCCAGCACCCATTTATGTTAAAAATTCTCAGCAAAGTGGAATTAGAGGGGGTACATCTAAACATAATAAAAGCCATGTATGAGAAACCCACTGTCACCATTATACTCAGCAGTCAAAAATACAGTCATTCCCCTTAAGATCAGGAGCAAGACAAGGTTATCTACTTTCACATCTCGTATTCAGCATAGGACTGGAAGATCTATTCACTGCAATCAGGAGAGAGAAAAAATAAAATACACAGAAATTGGAAAGAAAGAAGTGTAACTGTCTTTACCGGCAAATGGCATGACACCATACATATAGAACCCTAAAGATTCTGCCAAGAAACTACTAGAACTAATCAATGAATTCAGCGAAGTAGTTGGATACAAATTTAATATCCAGAAATTGGTTGCATTTTTGCATGCTGATAATGAACTAACAAAAATCAAAGTTAAGAAAAAAATTCCCATTTACAATTGCTACAAAAAGAATAAAATACCTAGCAGTAAACCTAACCAAGGATGTAAATGACCTGTACTCGGAAAATTATAAGACACTGAAGAATTAGAAGATGATACAAATAAATGGAAGCATATATCATGTTCATGGACAGGAAGAATTAACATCATTAAAAAGTCCATACTACCCCAAGCAATCTATAGATTCAGTGCAATTCCTATCAAGATTACTATGATGCATTTGTCGGAACTAGAACAAATCTTTCAACAATTGATATGAAACCACAAAAGGCCCTACATACAAACAGTGATCCTGAGAAAGAAGAATAATGTTGGAACATTCATGCTATCTAATATCAAATTACACTTTAAGGTCATAGTAATCAAAACAACACAGTGCTAGTATGAAAACAGACACATAGATCAATGGAACAGAATAAAGAGCCCAGAAATAAACCCACAACTTTATAGTAAAAAATATTTGACAGAGGAAGCAAACACATGCAATAGGATAAAGATAGTCTATTTAATAAACAGTGTTTGGAAAATTGAACAGGTACTTGCAGAAAAATTAATCTAGATCACCTTCTTACACCACACACAGAAATAAATTCAAAATGAATCAAAGACTTAAATGATACTCTCGAACACACAAAAATCCTAGAAGAAAATACAGGCAGCACAATCTACAATGTCTGTAGAAATTTTTTATTGGATATATCTCCCCAGGCAAGGGAAACAAACAAACAAAAAATTAAACAAATGGGATGACATCAAACTAAAAAAATTGTTTTTTTTTTTACTTTTTATTTTATTATTATTTTAAAATATATTTTATTGATTATGCTATTATAGTTGTCCCATTTCCTCCCCCTTTGTTCCCCTGTACTCTGCACTCTCCCTCCCACCCACATTCCCCATCTTTAGCTCATGTCCATGGATCATACATAGAGAAGTTCTTTGGCTTCTACATTTCCTATCCTATTCTAAACCCCTGCCCTTTCTATTTTCTACCTACCATTTATACTATTTGTTCTCGGTACCTTTTCCCCCTCTCTCCTCCTCCCACTCTCCAGCTGATAACCCTCCATGTGATCTCCATTTCTGTGGTTCTGCTCCTGTTCTAGTCGTTTGCTTAGTTTGTTTTTGTTTTTATTTTAGGTGTGGTTGTTAATGACTGTGAGTTTGCTGTCATTTTACTGTTCATATTTTTTATCTGCTTGTTCTTTGATAAATCCACTTAACATTTCATGTAATAAGGGCTTGGTGGTGATGAACTCCTTTAACTTCACCTTATCTGGGAAGCACTTTATCTGCACTTTCATTCTAAATGAAAGCTTTGCTGGATAGAGCAGTCTTGGAGGTAGGTCCTTGCCTTTCATGACTTTGAATATTTCTTTTCAGCCCCTTCTTGCTTGTAAGGTCTCTTTTGAGAAATCAGCTGACAGTCTGATGGGAACAGTCCTTTGTAGGTAACTGTATTCTTTTCTCTTGCTGTTTCTAAGATTCTCTCTTTATTTTTAATCTTGGGTAATGTAATTATGATGTGCCCTGGTGTGTTCCTTCTTGGATCCAACTACTTTGGGACTCTCTGAGCTTCTTGGACTTCCTGGACTAAAGGAAGTCTATTTTCTTTACCAGATTGGGGAAGTTCTCCTTCATTATTTGTTCAAATAAGTTTTCAATTTCTTACTCTTCCTTTTCTCCTTCTAGAACCCCTATAATTTGGATGCTGGAATGTTTAGAGATATCCTGGAGGTTCCTAAGCCTCTCCTCATTTTTTAGAAATTCTTGTTTCTTCATTCTTTTCTAGTTGAATGTTTCTTTCTTCCTTCTGGTCCACACTGTTGATTAGAGTCCCAGTTTCCTTTCCATCACTATTGGTTCCCTGTACATTTTCCTTTATTTCACTTAGCATTGCCTTCATTTTTTTCATCTAATTTTTGACCAAATTCAACCAATCCTGTGAGCATCCTGATTACCAATGTTTTGAATTGTGTATCTGTTAGGTTGGCTCTCTCTTTGTCACTTAGTTGTATTTTTTTCCGGTGCTTCAATCTGTTGTTTCATTTGGGCCATTTGTTTTTTTTTTTTTGGTCTTGGCACACCTTCTGCGTATAAGTGGCAGAGCTTTAGGTGTTCACCAAGGTGGGGCAAACCAGGTTGCTGCTGTCTGTGGGGAAGGTGTCTGAGAGGGAATGGTGCTGCTTGCTCTGCTCTCTGCCAGTTTTTAATCACTTCCCCCACTACCCACAATCAAATTGGGCTCCTCTTGTGCCGATTCCTGGGTGAGTGGGTTTGTGTACATTCTTGAACCCTGTGGGTCTTTCCAATGAACTCTCTCCTATAAGGCTGAGAGTTTCTTCCACTGCCATCCCAACACCCACAGGTGTTTTCAATCAGAGACTTTGAAGCTTTATTTGCCCACACTGAACTCCGGGTTTCCAGGTCTGTCTCAATCCCTAGTTGTTCCTCCCAGTTTATGTGCATGAGAATGTGGGACCATACAGTCTCCAAGTCACCATCCTGACTGATCCTCCAACTGCTGCCTTGCCACATACCCTCCCTGTCTGGCTGCCCATCTCCACCCCCCTACTAGTATGGACGAATGTGTCTTCTTTAACTCCTTGGTTGTCAGACTTCCATTCAGTTTGATTTTCTGTCAGTTCAGGTTGGTTTTTGTTTTTAAATTTGTTGTTGTCTTTATTTTGGTTGTGTGAGGAGGCACAGTGTGTCTACCTATGCCTCCATCTTGGTGGGGAGTCCTCAAACTAAAAAGTTTTTGCACAGCAAAGGAAATCATCCACAAAATAAAAAGACAACTCACAGAGTTGGAGAACATATTTGCCAATATATCTGATAAGGGGTTAATATCCACAATTTATAATTACCTTACAAAACAACAACAAATAAAGAACTCAATTAAAAAATGGGCAAAGGACCTGAATGGACACTTCTCCAAATAGGACATACAGATGGCCAATAGACATATGAAAAGATGCTTGACATCATTAGTCATTAGAGAAAGGCAAATTAACATGACAATGAGATGCCATCTACCTCCTGTCAGAATGTCTATCATCAATAAAGCAACAAACAACAAGTGATGGTAAGGATGTGGAGAAAGAGGAAAACTTTTGCACAGTTGGTTGGAATGCAGAATGGTGTAGCTACTGTGGAAAGCAGTATGGAAATACCTCAAAAAATAAGAATTGATATGACTTTTGACCCAGCTAAGAACACAAAACTCTAATTCAAGTGAACGTAATCACCCCTATGTTCAATGCAGCATTATTTACAATTGCCAAGTTATAGAAGCAGCCCAAATTTCCAAGATGAGTGGATAAAACAACTATGGGGCATTTACACAATGGAATACTAATTAGCCATAAAAAAGAAGAAAGTTTTACCCTGGGAGCAATACAGATGGACCTGGATAACATTATGCTAAGTGTATTAGGCCAGTAAGAGAAAGATAAATATCATATATTTTCTCTCAAATATGGAATATAATGAACAAACTAAACTAACAAGGGAAATGGGTACAGACTCATAGATGAAGAGCAGAGTGACAGTAAGAGGGGAGGGAGAAGGTGAGGTGGAGGGATGAGCAAAAAGGAAGAAAGACCCATGGACATGAACAACAGTGTGGTATTACTGTGGGGAAAGGGTATAAGGAGACTAAATTGTAAAGGAAAAAATACAACAAAGATTAAATAAAAATAAAATTATTAATATTTTATTTATATCTAAAAAAATAAAACCTTTAGCAATACTAGCCCAAGAGCACGCTTAAAAATATTACATTAGATATGATGCCATGTGTATATGTGATTTTTAGTCACTATCCTTTACACCTGAAACTAATGCAAAACAGTATCAAATATAAACTCTAATTGAAACATAAATAAATAAATAAATAATTAAACTATTACATTCAAAAGTATGGGACACAGAGAAAGCAGTCCAGAGAGAGAAGTTCATAGCATTACAGGCCTACATCACAAAGCAAGAAAAATCTCAAATAAACAATCTAACTGCACACCAAAAAAAACTGTATCAAAAAAAAAAAAAACAGGAAAAAAAAAAAGCCTAGAGTGAGTAGAAGGAAGGAAATAAGATCAGAGCAGAAACAAATGACATAGAGACTAAAAATTTATATATAACCAAGAGCTGATTCTTCGAAAAGATTAACAAGATTGATGACTCTTTAAGCAAAGTCAACAAGAAAAAAAGAAGACCCAAATAAATAAAATCAGAGATGAAAGAGGTGAAATAACAACTGACACCACAGAAATACAAAGGTTTGTAAGAAAATACTATGGACAAGTATATGCTAACAAATTGGAAAACTTGAGTGAAATGGATAAATTCCTAGAAACATATAATTTTTCATAACTGAATAAGGAAGAATCAGAGAACTGAATAGACTAATTACAAAAAATGAAATTGGAGAAGTAATAAAAAATCCCAGCAAACGATAGTCCTGGACTGGATGACTTCACAGGCAAATTTTACCAAACATTCAAAGAAGAACTAACACCTTATCCTTCTTAAACTATTCCAAAAAGTCAAGGAGGGAAGACTCCCAAGCTCTCTTTATGGGGCCAGTATTATTTTAATTCTAATACCCGATAAATACCCTACAATGAAATAAAATTATAGGCCAATATCCTTAATGAACTTAAATGCTAAACTTCTCAGCAAAATATTAGCAAACCAGATCCAGCACTATATTTAAAAGATCATACACTATGATGAAGTAGATTTTATAATGCGGATCCAAGGTTGGTACAATATTTGCAAATCAATAAATGTTGTGCATCACCTGAAGAAAATGAAAGATAAAAATCACATGATCATATCAATAGATGCAGAAAAATCATTTGATAAAATATAGCATGCAAGCATGATAAAAACTCTTAGCAAATGGGGATATAAGGATCAGACTTCAACATAATAAAGGTCATATATGAAAAACCTGCAGCTAACATCTTAATAGGCAAAAACTAAAGTGTTTCCCTTAAGATCAGGAAAAAGGGATGTTTGCTTTCAGCACTCATTCAACATAGTACTGGAAGTCCTAGTCACATTGATCAGACAAAGTGAAGAAATAAAAGGCATCCAAATTAGAAAGGAGGGAGTAAAAACTGTTATTATTCACAGATGATATTATATTGTACATAAAAAACCCTAAAGAATCCACTAAAAGACTATTAGACCTATTAAATATAAACTCAGCAAAGTAGTGGGATACAACATTAATATTCAGAAATCAGTGTCATATTTATATACCAATAATAAACTATGAAAAAATAAACTAAGAAAATAATCCCATTTACTATTGCAACAAAGATTAAGAGCTGAAAAATTTAACCAAGGAGGTGAAAGACCTGTATTTGGAAAATGACAGGACCCTGAAACAAAAAAATTTGAGGAAGATACAAATAAGTGCAGTATATAATATATTCATGGATTGGAAGAATTAACATAATTAAAATATCCATATTATCTAAAGCAATCTATAGATTCAACACAATTCATATCAACATATCAAGATACCAATGGCATATTTCACAGATCTAGAAAAAATATTCCATAAATTTACATGGAACCAAAAAAGACCCAGAATAGCCTCAGCAATCTTGAGAAAGACAAATAAAGTTGGAGGTATCACTATACCTGATATCAAAATATACTATAAGTCCATTGTAATAAAAACAGCCTGAACTGGCATAAGAGCAGGCTTATAGATCAATGGAACTGAACAGAGAGCCCAGAAATAAAGTCAGGCTTTTATGATCAATCAATATTTTTCAAAAGAGGCAAGAGCATACAATGGAGTAAAAACAGTCCCTTCAATAAATGGAGTTGGGTAAATTGGACAGGTACATACAAAAAAACATGAAACCAAACTGCCTTCTTATACCACACAGAAGAATAAACTCAAAATGGATTAAAGAATTAAATGTTAGATTTGAAACCATAAAAATTCTAGAGAAAACATAGGTATTAAAATTCCACACATCTCACATAACAAGATTTTTGCTGATATATCTCCTGGGGCAAGGGAAACAAAGGAAAAATAAACAAATAGGACTACATCAATTAAAAAGCTTCTCCACAGCTCAAGAAACCAACAAAATGAAAAGGGAATTCACTGTATTGGAGAACATATTTACCAATGATACAACTGATATGGGGTTAATATCCAAAGTTTATAAGGAACTTATACAGCACCAGGAAGGCAAATAATCCAATTAAAAATGGGCAAAAGGACCTGAATAGACATTTCTCCAAAGAGGACATACATGTAGCCAATAGACATATGAAAAAAATGTTTACCATCAATAGTCGTCAGAAAGATGTAAATTAAAAGGGCTATCATCAATAAGTCAACAAACAAATGCTGGTGGAAATGCTGATAAAAGGGAACCCTAGTACACTGCTGGTGGGAATGCAGACTGGTTCAGCCACTGTGGAAAACAGCATGGAGTTGCCTCAAAAAATTGAAAATGGATCTGCCTTTTGACCCAACAATCCCACTTCTGGGAATATATCCAAAGGAACTGAAACACTAATTTGAAAGACTATAGCACCCCTATGTTCATTGCAGTGTTATTAATAACAGCCAAGATCTGGAACAGCCCAAGTGCCCATCAGTAGATGAGTAGATAAAGCTCATTTATGTATGACATTTATACAACATCATACTATGCAGTGGTAAAAATGTAGGAATCACCTTTTGTGACAGCATGCATGGACCTGGAGAATATTATACTAAGGGAAATAAGCCAGTCAGATAGTCATGTATATATGGATATCATTTGTATGTAAGATCTAATGAACAAAATAATAAACAAAATACAAACAGAATCACAAATACATGGAACAGACTTACAGCTGTCAGAGGGGAAGTGGGAGTGCTTGACTAGATGAAAGAAGGTGAACGAATTAGCCAAGGAACATATACGCATAACCCATAGACACAGATAATTGTGGTGATGGCCTGAGGGAAGAGGGGAAAGGGACTTAGTGGAGTTGGGAAAATGGAGAAAAATGGGACAACTGTAATAGCATAAACAAAAATAAAGTTAAACAAGTTCTTGCAGCATACCAGTTAAAATTTTTTCTAGCATAACCTGTAAAATGGCTTTCCTCTCATACACTACTGGTGGGAGTATAGGGTATTATACTCCCACAATAGAGTATTGTTGAATCTTTGAATAGAGTATACAACAACAATAGAGTATTGTTGAATCTTTGACTCAACAATTCCACTTTGGAGAATTTCTTCTACAGATAGCTGTACATGTGTATGATGAGGAATATACAAGATTATAAACTGTGGCACTCATCATGACAAGCAGAGGATAAAATGAACCACATGTCTCTCATTGGGGATAGATGTGGCATATGCATACAATGGAATATTGCACAGCTGAGAAAAAATTAGGCTCTTGATGTATGGACATGGAAAGAGCTTGGAGAAGTAAGCTAAGTGAAAAAAGCCTGGAGCAAAACAGTGTGTATTACATGTTACTTTGTATAAAGAGGATGTTTGCAGTAAGTTTACCTGAAGAAATTCTCTGAAAGGATACAGAAGAATCTAAGAATCCATTGAGACAGACAGGTAGGAGCTGAACAGATAAATGGATTGGGAGGGAGCCTTTTTACTGTTTATTGTCATGCTTCTTGTTTTTAGATTGAATGTGAGTAAAGAGGAGAGAGAGCAACTTTACTTTTCACTTTCAAAAATAAACTTATCACTTATAAAAAGATGCTTGTGAGAGTGATGTGGAAAGCATATATAATTAACATCTTCCAGTACAAATGCAGTGAATATATTTTAATGCTTAATATAAATATGTTGGCAAATACAACTTAAAGTACATTCTGTCATTTTAAAAATATTCCTTAGTTATTTTTAAAAAGTGAATTTTCCTACTCCGTCCCTTCTCAGATTGAGTACCAAAAAATATAACATGGAGAGAAGAAACACAAAGCACTACATTTTTTATGTAAATATATTTTAATTGTAAAAAAGTAATCAACCAAACAAAAATAACTCATGTATATCAAAGATAAAAGTAAGTTGACTGGAGTTAAAGAAAAAAGTTCCTGTGGGTAAAATTTTCCATGAATAATGTAAAATGAAAATCTGGCCTGCATACCTGACATTTCACTATTTATATTGCTTTTGTGATTGGAAATATTGAGCAAACATTGCCAACATCGCAGGGTTTATCTGTATATAGCATTAATTATATAGTAGCCCAACTTGGTCTCTCTTGCTTCAATAATGAAATTTGCTTCAGTCAGTGGAAACAGCTTGATTGGTTTACAGAAGAAATAGCTATGTACAAAACAAGTTGTACGCACAGCCTGGAAAAGTTATTGGAAAATTGGTCTGGACAATATAGGAGTGTGCCAATTTAAACTGCTAGGAAATAAATGATGTGCCCTTTACAAAAAGTGAAGATTGCAATAGGGAATTGATAAGATGATTTATTCTCAAACAAAAGAAGAGAAGATAAGGGAGAAGGTGAAGGGAAAGGATGAGGAGGGAAAAAGATAACAATAATAACTAAATTGAATTTACCATTGACAGCCTTAATAGAAATTATAGAGTGAATAAGATTGTTATGGAGTATAAATCTTTTAATCACAATGTAAGAATCATCTCCTAGGGAAAACATGCTCAGTTATTCTGGTTTACAATATTGTAGGGGACCGTTTCTCATGGTGTGGAAATGTAGCTCAGCACTTATGTGGAAAACCAGTGGAGAGCCAGTCAGCATACAGGACCACACCCTGGGAGAGGTTTTCCCATGGGGAATCAGGCCTGCATTGTACCTAGGCCGTTATGAGACTTGATTTTGCTAAAACTCCCTCACCCTGAATTGAGGCAGCAAGTGCTTATTGTAACTTCCTAAAGTCTGTGCTAAACCTCCCAAGTATGGAGTGTAACCAGTTCAATCACTTTCCCACCTGATCTGTAAAATCCTTCTCTTTGAAGTTATTAGCAACATTCTTTCCTCTGTTATCTGTAAATGATAATCACCTGCAGTGAACCTGTGCAGAGTACATGAGGACCATCCTCA
>PVKU01007749.1:0-82833 GCA_004027475.1 Anoura caudifer | reverse complement strand
TGAAAAAAAGGTGACCCAGCAATGAGTATCCAAACACTAGAGACATCTGCATACAGACATTTGCATACCCTCTCACCACTTAAATATTCTGAAAAATAACTTCATAGTGAAGTTTTATGACTTATACAATAGAAGTTTAGTATCTCTAGGCATGTCCACTGTTTATAAAGCTATCTTAGTATTATACCTAAATTAATAGATAACATTTGTGTTGCATTCCCAATATTTCTGATTTTTCTGCTGAATGTGTTATGTGTCTACAAAAGCTTTATTTTTCTAGTTGGTCTTCAGTTAGTAATATTTTCTAAAACATTGTTTCTATGTCATAAAAAAACATGTCAGTGAATAAATAAAAGAAATCACTCTCAATATACTAAACTTCCAAAATCTGACTCCCACTATAAAGAGAAATTTCCTTTTTCAAATGATAACCTTTTTATATATTTGCTTTTAAAGTATTCATTTTCCTAAAGTAAGTCATTTTTAATTTAAAAAAAAGTTGCTTTTTCTTTTTACTCAAGTTGCCAAGAACATGTGATGTATTTCAGGCTCTCATTCATAAAGGCAGCACACTAGGTAGTTACTTTCAGCATCTGTTTGTTATAGAGTTCAGCACACCCTGAAGACACATCATTCATAAACATTGAACACGAGAACACTGTTTATATTAAATTGGGTTGCATGAATAATCCAGAAATCATGAATTTAAATTATTGCTTGTATTCAGAGAAAATGGTAGTACTTCAGCCTTGAAATAAGAACTCCATTTTATTTCCAGAAGCTGAAGTTATTAAGTTGTAAATCAGATCATGCCAGGGTTCTGAGCAATTCCTTACCCTCAAAGCACTCTAAGGTATCTCCTTCTAAAGAATGTTAACTTTATTTTTGCAAGAGACTGAAAACCTTTCAAATGGTTTGTTTTGCGTTTTCTTACTTTTATAAACAGGCAGAATAAAATATGTAGCAAGTGGTGAAATATGCACCTGACCTTAACTATGTGAGTAGATGAATTCATGAACTATCATCATTGCAGCTTCAGGGCAAAGTACCCTTTTTTAATGAAGTTACCTACCTGAAACATTTTTTTCTCTACCTCAGGTGTTCTCACTATGCGTTTTGCTATCTTGGAACTAGAATAATACAGGATTCTGTGAGCTGTATTTGTAAGAAGTTACTGGGGTCTGGAAAATATAAATGTTAGAACGACTGGTTATTGTGTTAACCCTGCCCAATAACAGGCAGGGTTCCTTATCTTTTCTATCTGAATGGAACAAACTGTTTAACATTTCAGCTCAGTGGGGGAAGAAGGAAAACACTGGGGATGTTTACGGTCAGAGCAACCATTTCCTATGTGCTTGCAATAGGTCCAATGTGACCTTCCCTCCTCTTCGCTCCTGCAGCAGAGGGGCGAGGGCAAGATTCTAAGACAGTGCCAACAAGATGGATGTCAATTTCCTTACAACTTCTCAGAGCACAGCTGATCAAGAAACAGACTTTTATTTTGCTTAATTCATGAATATTTAGGGTCTGTATGTCACACCAACTGAAATTAGATTCTAACTATGTAGTATGCTTATTTGTCATGTATACATTATGTACATGTGTACATTAATATAATAGAATGTATCCTATGATCACATTTTATCATTGTTGTGGTAATAGTAACCACTGTAATTATGCAAGTGCAATATACTCAAGGTATAAGGCAATTGAAGGGGAGCAAATAAAACTGTATTTCTTTGCCAGTTTTATGATTGCAGTACATAACATTCAAGACAAAACTGGGAACGTATTATAAGCTTAAAATATATTTTTATGAAAAAAGATAAACAAAATACAAAAAATATTGTTATTAGGAAGTGCTGGATATGCTGTGCTTTTAATGGTAATTTGACATTGTACACATAACATTTAATTTAGAATTGTAACTGATGTTCACGTTTTCTTAAGAAATTAGTACCTCTTGCCCTGGCTTGGGTGGCTCAGTGGATTGGGCACCCATTGGAGAACTAAAAGATCACTGGTTAGATTCCCAGTCTGGGGCATGTGCTTGAGTTGCAGTCCAGGTCCCCAGTAGGGGGCGCACGAGAAACAAACATACTTTGATGTTTCCTCTTTCTCCCGTCCTTCCCCCTCTGTCTAATAATAAATAAATAAATAAAATCAAAAAAATAAAAAATAATACTTCTTAGACAGAGTCTTGCAAATTTATATTAAAAACTATTTGAATCTAAAATGAGGTGTGCATCATGAAGCAGACATCGGTTCTCAATTCTTTGTGACAGTTGATGTGTGGAAGCGTTGCACTCAGTCAATATCACTCGTATTCTTTACAGACAAGATTTAGAATTCCAGGAAGGTTTTGTTGCATTTTCTGGAAATCTAATAAATATTCTGTCAGTTTTGAAGAGAGTATTTTAACTGAAGTATTTCATAGGAAAGAAAACAATTGTTTCATAGATTTATTAACTTTACAAAAATTAGAAACCTAGAATTATTACATTTGTACAAAAATAAAACTTAGAACTTAAAAGATAGCCAATAATATATTTATTATATTAAAATAAGACATATCAAAATTTCTTCTTACACATATATCATAAAGAATTTTAATGAATTTTGTTTATGATGTTAATGTAATTACCTAATGAAAATACAAGATAGCTATGAGAATATGTATTTAGCTTTTACAATCCCCTACTTACTTTTACTGCTACTTAATATGAGACTTCTGTCCATTTAGTGAGATTTTATTTCAAATAAAACAGCAACTTATTGGTGTCATTGAAATTGCAATAATTAATAATAGAACATCTCCCTTGTTTCTCAGTTAAAAGTTATTTACTCCTATTGTATAGTTAAAACTAATTCAGCTTCAAGTCAATATAAGATTTCAGAAGATCAGTTATTTACATTTTCAGTAATAAGATGAGGTACATCTGGTAAAATCATACTTTGATAACATAAATTCTGAACCCTTATGGTTAAAAGTTATTTAAGGTTTATGCACCCTCCTCCCCATTCCAACACTTCAGGCAGGTACAGATCATCACTGTCAGTTATGTTTCTTCCTTTTTTCACTCCCATATTTACGACACACATATACAACGGAGTATTGGTATGTCCCTCTAATTTCTCTGCTATGTCTTTTTAATTCCATAGTAACTATGAGTCCAAACTAATCTCCACAAAACACTGATTATATTACTTATGAAAAATTTCAATGACTTTTGTTATCCATAGGATGAAGTCCATATGATTTACCTTGATATTTAAAGCTCATTTCATTCTGTCTCTAAACTACTTTTTAGCATTATCTTTTATTCTTAGCCAATAGGAACCCTTGGTTCTACTAAAAATATCAGACAGGATTTCAGTCTCTAAGATAACTTTTACTAAGAAACTTTGACACTAAACAAGTAAAAAAAAAAAACAACCCTTTAGATTCTATCAAATGAGTGTAAAAATTAAATAGAGTGACATAATAATGAAAAAGGCAATGCCAGTGGAAAATACTAGAGAGTGTGTTGCTGGTGCTTCACTTTGGTACTCTGATATGTGACCTAGGATATAAGTAATGAGAAGAAGTCATTCATTTGAAATTGTGAGGTAAATAGATTTCCAGGTAGTAAAAACCGCAAAGAAAGGCCCCAAGGTAGAAATCAGAAACATGTCCATAAACCCATGTTCAAGACACCAAAAGGCCAGCATGCCTGCGACAGAGTGACAGTGACAGGGAGGGAGTGGGCAGGGCCTGGATCATACACCACTTTACAGGCTATGGTCTGTTTGTTCATAATCTGCTGAAGGTTTCATGCAAAAGGTGACATGATCTAATTTATATTGTTAAAAAAGCACTAGTTGAAATGTTGAAAATTTTATTTTGATTGTCAAGCATAAAACTGAGAAAAAAATAGAAAACTGATAGTCCAAAGAAGAGGTTGTAATGCTCTGACCTTACAAGCTATTAGTGAAGATGCACAAGAGTGAAAATTTTGGAATTAATTATGGAAATTAGGCCAAGATACTTGCTAATGCATGAGATTGGAGAGTAGAGAAAAATCACTGGAGAGATGATTCTAGGCCCACAAAACAGTGAGTTCAAAACCCTAATGTGGAAATGACCCTGATGTGTCTGAGAAACGGAAAAGATGGTGTGCATTGAGCCTTGCTGCGAAATGCATGAGTGTTATAAATGAAAGGGGAAGATCAGGTCTGGTCCCGGATGGCTTTGCCACCAGGGTAGTTTTAAAGGTAATTTATACATGGATTTTAGGAAAAGAGAGTGTGCAATCTGAGTTATGTTTTAAGAGATCACTTTGGCTATGGTATAGACAACAAATTACATGTAGAAGTGTAAAAGTGGAAGAAAGGAAGTTGTTTACAAACTGTTGGTAATCCTTTCAAGGAAGGGTAGGAGCATGAATGAAGTGGTCATAATATTGTATGAAGGGGAAGCTCCCCAGAACAGAATTTATTTATAAAAAGTAATGTAATTATTCTAATAATATTAAACTTCAGTCACCTTCAGGGTACTCTCCATTTGATGCAATGCACCTATCAAGATATTTTTTCCATTGCTCAAAAACAGTTTTTGAAGTCGTTGATTTTGATACCTTCTGCCATTTTTTATTTCACCTCTTCCACATCGGCAAAACATTTCTCTTCCAGGTCTTGTTCATCCAGAAAAACAAAAGAAGGTTTCTCTTTTTTTATTTTATTTCTTTATTTTTAGAGAAGGGGGAAGGGAAGGAGAAAGAGAGGGAGAGAAACATCAATGTGAGGTTGCCTCTCACATGGCCCCCACTGGGGACCTGGCCTGCAACCGAGACATGTGCCTTGACTGGGTATCAAACCGCGACCCTTTGTTTCACAGCCCATGCTCAATCCACTGAGCCACACCAGCCAGGGCAAAAGGGAGTTTCTTAGAGGCAAGAACAGGTGAATAGGGAAGGTGGGGCATGAGAGTCATAAACTTTTTGGTCAAAAACTGCTGGACACTCAGCATGGTGTGGGAAGATGTAAACATAAATCACCCATCATGAAATGGGCAAACACATTGAGTCTTCAAAAAAAATTCACCGAGGCTGAAGGCAGTCTCTCACAACAAAGCCAGCTGGTACAGTGATACAGATGGATTCCTAGAACACTCACCTAGAGGGGGAAGACTGTACTACAAGGGAGTACCCTCCAGAAGATAATTCCAATTTTTTTTGGCATCCCACCATGTAGAGGAAAATGAAGAAAATAGATTCCAAACAGTTTCCAGAGTATGGGTTTATGAGCTCTCTTTTTAAAAAGTTAAGTTTGAGATGCTGAACTGTCTTACAAAAGAAAAAGTCAAAGAATGAGTTACAATTAATTGTGAGAATCATAGCTGAGCATTCAAAGTAGTGGATTTAATTTTGGCAGTCATCAACCTATACACAGAATTTAAAACACCCTTTTTATGAAGAAGAAAAGAGAGTCAAGGACTAAGTTCTGGAGTAATCTACTATTTAGAAGTGGGTCAGAGGAACACTGATATGCAAACACGGTGTTTTGCACATGGTCAGTGCTCAATAGATATTTCTTGAATTGAATTAGTGGTTGAGTGATTGCCAGTTGATTGGACTGCCTTGCTCACAGAGAAGACCTTGTTAGTGTGGTTGCCATTCAGGTAAGTACTGGTCGAACTCCCAACAGGATGTTATTACTTGTTTTGCAATTCAAAGTCAGTAAAACTTTTGCAGTTTTACAAGTTTTCAGTTACAATTTTGTGTGCATATTATATGCAGATCTATAGTCATGTGGTAGTAAAATCATACTCATACTAGCTTAGGCCAAAGTGTAGAGTGTAAATATATTCATTCAAAAGCACACCATGGAGAAGGCAAAGAAGAACTCACCAAATGAGGTGTTTGTATTGTGTGTATTCTTCTTTATTTCTCTGCCTCTTATCTTTGTCTTTCTTCATTTTCTCCTTCTACAGCTTGACTGACCTTGTCTGGTCTGGAGCAGCCAAGGATAACACCAGTTCCATACTAAGAATCTCTTAAATTCTCCTAACCTCAATTAACTTTACTATAAACTATAGTTTATAGAAATACTATTTGCATAATTATGAGAGATAGAAGTAATTTTGAACAATTCTTGGTTTAAAGTTTATGGAAAAACTCTCTCTTTTTCTTTGCCCTTGAAGAGCTTTTCATTTAGTAAGACTGTCATATTAAAATAAACTAGAACATTTGTTTTTGATAAAAGTATTAAATTATGTTATTTCTTATTGTTTATGTTATTTCTTTAACAAATATCTGACTACTTTTCATTGAGATGTTTATGACATTGACTTAAAGTAAAAAGCTTAATATTTTAAGGTTAGTTATTCTATAATTGTCATGACTATGTTGACGAAAGAAATTCCAAACCCAAAGCAAGGTTTAATGAGTTTATTTCAGCCAATGCTGAAGGCACACAAAGAAGCAAAATCTGAAAAGATTGAGAAAATGTTCTAGGACTGAGTTTTGCAGTTTATTTTATACATTAGAATCAAAAGAGGAGATACAGGAAGATTACATGAAATCCATTAGTGGTAGATTAAGAATGCAAGAGAAAGATCTAGGATTAGATTTAAAAAAAGAAGAAGAATGGAAAGGTACATGTTGCTTTTGCATTGGTGGGTGTTAAATGTATCTTATTTCAACTATATAGTTGACAGAGGTAAGGGGATAAAAATAATAATGAGAAATGTTGGGATGGCCTTGCCTAAGTCCTGGGAGAAGACATCACTCTGACGTGTTAAGCATGTTATCCCAGGTGCACAGAAACAATAGGCAGGGCTTGCTCAAGGAGTACATAAATGTACCATGCAAGCCTAGGACATGACTTCACACTATGACCAGCCCAATTACAAGGTTTTATAATCAGAACACCCTGTACAGTTACCTTCAATTATTGGCCTTCTCAAGCCTGCCAGGCTGCCCCCTTTTCATTCACAAATATATGTTTGCATTCTTTGTCAGTTCAACTCTAAGAATTCTGTGTACTGCGGTCCATATAATAGAAGTTCTCACTCCTGAGACACAGAAAAGATATGGTTTACTGCTATGGAAATCCTACTGAGACTCTAAAACATTTTTAGTATCTTTGCAAAAGAAAGCATTAACAACAACATAGGGTGATTTTGTGTTTAAATTATTTGATACAGTCTCAAATCATCTACTTTGGTGCTGTCCTTTTGTTCAGAACTAGAATGTATTATTCATAAGCTTTACTTCCTTTATAGAAAAATTGAGTTACATTTTGAAATAAAATTAAAACATTCTTTCCATTTGAGAGCTTGGATCCACCTCTGCTAGTGAAAAACACCTACTGAGAAAGTTGACGTCCATGGCGAAGACACTTGAAGAAATAATTTATTCTGAGTATGAATACTCCAGTGATTTCCCTTAATGACTTAGGTGGAGTAATATAAGAAAATTAAGAGTTATTTATAAGAAATTTTTAAAGAATCTTGAGGCAACCTTGAATATGTTAATTTTTGCTGGTGGAAAATTTGGCTTACAACACATTTAATATTTCCATATGCTGAGGAAGCTGTTGACTTTAAGCCAGATGATCCAGTTTATGATAAAAAAAAACCATAGAAATAAAAAGCAATGAATCATGTTAAAGCAGAAAGCATCCCTGAATTTTAAGTAAGAAGACTCAAATTTTTAGGCCTGGCACTGCTATCCTATAACTGTGTGACTTGGATTCAAGGCCATGAATTAATATGTATCTTTCTAGTAGTCTCTGAGATTCAGGAAGCCATATGGAAAATATGTGTGTATGTGTAGCATTGAACTTTGACTCCAGTTGTCACTGTCATCTTTACAAAAAGAAAAAGCTTGATGAACTGAAAATCTATAACTTCTCCTGTATACATAAAACAAACAAACAAACAAACAAATAAAAAAAAAAAAAAACCCTGAGATTGCAGGGCATACAGCCAGTCTGAAATCTGGAGAAACAGGTGAATCTAGAGAATCACAGTCATGATCTACATGAGCAGAAGCTATTACAATAATGAATTGGTAGGAAAAAATTCATGGCAAGTTTTACACGTTGCTGGAGACTGAGTGAAGACTAATTTAAAAGGGAGAAACTGTTGGGAGCCACAATTTTGGGGGAGGCTACAAACCAGTTTCTCACTGTGAAGATTTCAGAAAGATTTCCTGGCAGAGGGAGGGAAAGAATGAGCTTTCTTATTCGGGAAGTACACAGCCTGGAAGTACACCTGGAAGTACACAGCCTGAATACAGTGACCCATTAAAATGGTAAGATTTACTCTAAAGTTATAGAATGAGAAAAAGGAAAAAAAACAAACAGAACAGAAAAGATCATAATTAGAATGCCAGAGGAGAAATAAGAGATAAAAAGAAAAGGGAACAGAAGAAAGACTTGAAGTAATAATAGTTGGAAATTTTCCAAAATTAATGACAGACATTAAACCACAAATCCAGAAAACTCAGAAAACACTTAACAGAATACTCACTGAACATAAAAGAAAGGAAGAAAAACAAACAGAAAAACTTACCCATGTCATATTTAAGCTGCAGAAAACCAAAGAAAAAGAAAAGTTATTGAAAGAAATTGATGAGGCAAGGAGAAGCATCTACAGAAGAAAGGAAGAATTTCACTAGGCTTTTATCTGAAAACACGAAGGCAATAAGACAGTCACATAATATATTGAACATATTGAAAAGAATAAAAAACAAAACTTCTACCTAGAATTCTATATTTATTGAAATTATCCTTTAAAAGTGAATACGAAATAAAGACTATCTTAGATAAACTAAAATTAACTTATTTATTGCCAGCAGATATATAGATTGGTACAGCCACTGTGGAAAGCAGTATGGAGGTACCTCGGAGAATAAAAATTGGATCTGCCTTTTGACCCAGTGATCTCCTTTCTGGGAATATATCCAAAGGAATCTAAAACACCAATTTGAAAGAACACAAGCACTGCTGCGTTCACTGCAGTGTTATTTACAATTGGCAAGAGTCCACCAGTAGATGAAATCTATAAGTAATCACTTTACCTTTTATGGCCTAAATACAGCAACTAAAATAGAGTATTAGAATGAATTTAAAACCCAGACTATATGTTGTCTACAAGAAACTCACTTAAAATACAATTTTGAATTTTCTAATGTAATTTTAATGATTCAGACAAAGATAATCAGTGAAGCCTAAAACCACTGGTGAAATGTTGGATAAAAATATACTTGTAAGATCTCAGGGTATCACTCCACAGATTATCAGCTACAAAGGAAAAAAAATGTGTTTTTACAATGGAGAGATCGAGGTGTTACTCTTGGCATTGCTGATAGCAGGAAGACCTAATGTTACAGAACAACAGGTCTGTTATGTCCACCGCCTTATGGAAAGATGCCTCTCAAAGCCAGAGATTTGTGAAAAGGAAAGGAAATGTTTATTTAATGCTATACAGAGTTAAAGTAGCAACTTAACATCTTCATTAAAATATCAAAGTCCTTTAGGATACCCACAGACACCCACAGTGCTTCCTATCTCCCTCTGCCCTAATTCAGGGTACCGTAATTCAGGAAGAGAAGCACACGTCTGGGACCCAGGCTCCTGACACCGTCAGCTGTGTTGTCGTCCAGGCAGGATCTCTAATTAATCCAAAGCCATGTGGCACCTTCTCATGGCCTACTGGCAAGAGTCCTTTCCCCTTTTTCCAGGCAAAGTATCTCTTGCTCCCAGGCCCCACAGCCAAAGGGAGCACCCCAAAGCCGCGTGGTCCTTCTTCTACCAAAGCTGTGGGGAAGGGGTCCCCACTCTGGCAAAACCTCGTGGCTCTCCCTCTTCACCAAAGCTGCAGGGGTCTGCACTCTGGTGAAACCTCATGGAATCTCTCCCTCTGGGAAAGCTGTGAGAGGGTCTCCACTCAGGCAAAGCCAAGTGGCAATTCTCTGCTAAAGCCACATGGTGATTTTTCCCTCATAGGGCTGTGGGTCCTGCACTCTGGTGAAAACACATGGATCTTCTCTCAATGGCTGCCACGTCTCAGTTTAAATCCCCGCACCAAATCTCTTCTGTACCCCCATTTCCGACTCCTCCTACAATCAGTTACACCTGCCAGCATTCCCGTATATTCCAAGTTTATTGGGATGCCATCATGAGTCTGGGCAGGTGTGTCCCCATTTTCTGGAGCCAATCTTTTCCAAGCTCCCACACAGGCACTGTGACTTGGGGTTCCTCCCCCAGTCACATCTTGGGGGGAGTCCTTTTCATCCACCTGGGTCAGAGCATGGCCACAGCTATTTAACACATCTAAGCTACCAGCCAAAGGCTATAGATATGTTAAATGACCATGCCATGGATTAGCAGCTCTGCATGTCCCTGCTCCATGTGTCCCTTCCCCCAACTCATACCTGTGGGGGGAAGGGTGAGGACATCTTATATGTCCCTCTAATATTCCCTGGACACCCTGAATTCTGGGCCCCATTCCAAATCCCATTTTTGAGGCCCCCCTCCTAGCTGCACCCTGCATCACTAACATCATATGATTCCAGTTCTGATATAGTAGGAGGCACCCAGCATCACCCATGCACTGGCCTTGTCAAAAATATTTGACCTAAATCGAGTCATAAGCATATTTATTAAAAGAAAGCATGGGTTGTTCTACAAGGAGAACAGCCTGGCTGGACTCTTCGAACAATCAAATGTAAAGAACAGCAGGAAACTCTAGTGCTTTTACAGATGAAAAGGACATAACCAATTTTAATTCATCAAACTTGACTAAATCCTCAACGGAATTAAGTAGAGCCCAAACAGATATTTTTGCTACGACTGAGGAAATTTTGCATGTTGATTCATGATTTTGAATTAATGCTAATTGTATTAAGGGGAATACATTATTGTTGGGGAGGAAATGTCTTTGTCTTAGATGATTCCACGCTGAGGTAGTTGGGAGTGAAATGTCTTGCTGCTTGAAGCATTCATGTGGAAAGAGAACTAGAGGAAAATGAAGCAGAAAAACAGGATGTCAATAATTGCTCAATGTTGGTGATGGGTATGCAGGTGTTCATCTTACCGTTCATTCAACTTTTCTGAGCATTTGAATTTTTAAAAAATAAAGAAAAAATTTTTAAAGTTGAAAGCAGACCTCTAAATTGAAGTATGTTTTTATCTTTGAAGGCTGATTTCTCATTTAAATGAATTTGACACAGGTCCAAACTAATTATCAAAGCATGAGCCTTTTGAAGGGTACCATTAATTGAAATTTGGAGCTGTAATACCAACTATTCAGAGTGAAGTGGCTATATTATGAGCAACTTGCTCTTTTTTTTATGGGGTCTGATCCATATTATTTCAAGGGTTTTTTTATTGAAAACATCAAGATTTCATTTAATTGTATAAATTATGCCCTTGGTTTTAGAAACTAACAAAATGGATGCAAAATAAATTACAATATTGTCAGAATCAACCATTAAACAGCAGGATGCATGCATCATAAAATTAGCATTTTCATCTAATCATTCTAGTGTCATCCGGTAATTTCAAATAGATCTTATGTACAGACTTTTTTTCCCCAAAGGATCCTTACACAAACCCTTAATTCATACTGAGCTTTGTAACACTTGAAATCAGTCAAAGTTCTGAAAGAGATAGTCCTCACTTCACAAAAAGAAATTGGGAGAATCATGGGTTGTTTACTTTGAATCCATATTCACAAAGAAAATGAATACCATGCAAAATAGATGTCATTTCCTTTAACTCTTAGAAATGGGAATTCTTCCAAATGATAAGTGATCTCAAATTGCTCAAAATAGCACTTATTTAGTGAAATATTGTCAGAATATATTTCTTTTCTCCCTTCTTTTTCCATTCTCACAAGCATTAAATAAAATGGTTTTGTTATACAACGAAATGTGTGTAGTTTTCTAAGTGTACCATGATGGTAGAGGTTGAATTTTTCTGACAATCTCTCCAATATTTTCCCTAATTTTCAGCCTACAAAAACAGGTTCATCACTTTGTTTTGTATCCACAATGTCAATCACTTTATTAGGTGCTTAACAAGTATGCATTATTAAAATTGAATTCTATACATGGAATAATTTTCTTAATAGACAACACCTCCTTTTTTAATGCCCTTATGAGTAAAATTTCTCAATTGGTTCATGATTCCTTCCATCTGTCCTTCAATAAATACTTACTGAAACCCTAATACACGTCAGATTCTATGTTAGCTTCTGGATTTACAGAAATTATTAAGTTATGTTTTGTGCCCTTTAGGGGATTTTAAATTGGAAAGACATGAAAACAGATTATTTTTTAAAAAAATTACCTTATAATAGTGATAAAGTAATGATTTGCAGTGAGTTGTGAGAACAAAATAAGTCATAACATTTGTCCTCATTCCAAATGGTTGATTCATATTCTTTTTTTATAAGAAGAGGAATGGTTAAGGCAAGAGCAGATAGACTCCAAAACATATATCTTTCAATCATTAGAGGTAAATAAATTTTTATTATTAAAGATACATGGTAGACTTTGGAGACAATTGAGAAAATAAGAATCTAAAATAAAGATTATTGGGATCCATCACTCAATAACCTTCCCTTATCTCAACTAGCCTAAGTTAATTATTTCCTATTTTTGTCAAGCACAGTTTATTTTTAGAAATTTCTGTTGAAAATAAATATGTTTGAAACTTCCAAGTTCCTTTAGATCTTGTATTTGCTTGAAAACTAGATACTTTCCCTATTTAATTAATCATGCCAACATTACTGTACTAGTGAGGTCAGGTGAAAAGCAGAGATCGCTGCTTATAAAAGCTCTTTAGGTTCTGTGAAAACATCAAATATTCTTCTCATTGTAAAGATTTGTTTTAGAATAAAACTATGTGAATGTAAATTTCACATGAACTAGATAGTCAAAAGTATATTTAAAAGCTTGGGTTAAAAGGAAGTTCTTTGGGCTTAAATTCCAGGTTATAGGAAAGAGCTCCTAGTTATTACAAAACTTTAAGCATTCAAGGGAATAAAATGAGTCATGCTTATTAATAATTCTATGGGAATGAAGGTGCTGAGGTTTTGCCATGGCTTCTACAATTTTTTCTTGTCTTAGAAAATGAACTTTCCATAACTTGTCAGAAGACAATTTTCACCTGTGTTTGGATATCCATCACCACATGCCAGCTCAGGGACCTTAATTCAAGTAATTTAAAGCTGCCAGCCAAACACTGCTCACTCCTAAATCTACTCTCAGCTCTTGATTATTTCAGGACCAAAATCCATGAGTCCATGCTTCCTAGTTGACATTTCTCCTTGTGTATGCTGCAGTGACCTGATTGTCAGTTTGAGCAAGAATTATCACTTGCAAGAAACAGAGGCCAACTTTAGATCATTTAAATATCCAGTAAACTTTTCGAAAGAGCTAGAGCAACAGGATTGAGGTCCAACAGCTAGGAGTAGTTACTAAAGCAGGGGGCAGAATGATTCCTCTGCCAGCATAACTGAGCACCAAACACCAGGCAATAAATGGTTTTGCACTGGGCAATTGACCTGACAGTTTCTGCCCTCCTACGACTGCCCCTCTAGTTCTATTACCATCACTATTAATACCATCGCTACTGCTACTGTTGCTACTGCTACTGTTGTGACTACTAGTAATAGTACCACACCTGAGAAATGGATGAGAGAGAGAGAGAGAGAGACTGGCTGATCAACCCTACTGCTGATTGTTTGTGTCATCGGCTACAGAACAAAATTCACCGAAAAAAAAAACATTATTGGAACCAAGATCACATGTCTATTCCCTGTTCCATTTAAAGCAAGCTGAGAAAGTGTCTACTTCAATGACCAAAGTTGACTTTATTATCATCACGGCTCTTTTTACCTTATGTTTTATTTCTCCGACTACTATCACCTCCCAGGTGCTCACTTAAGCTACAAACTCGGAACCCATCTTCAGCTCTTCACTCCCCCATTTTCAAACATTCCTGGTCCTATATACCAATCTTCTTCGTATTTGTCAGTTCTACCTTCTTCTTTGC
Organism: Anoura caudifer; assembly: GCA_004027475.1. NCBI lineage: Eukaryota > Metazoa > Chordata > Mammalia > Chiroptera > Phyllostomidae > Anoura > Anoura caudifer. The sequence continues at coordinate 68,784 of PVKU01007749.1, read as the reverse complement.
ATACCCACTGTAATTGTGAATTCAGGCCTCTTAATTTTTCATTTAGATACTGTAACAACTTATTAGCTTATTTTCCTACCTCCAGTAGGTAAGCAATTCATTCTCCACATGACAAGAATGCTCTTCCTAAAATGATGATCTCTCCAAGTTTCTCACATGTTCTAATCCTTTTGTTTCTCTACTGGCTTCAACACAGAGATGAAAGTGCCTAGAAAGTCTATATTCAAACTGTTGTTATCTGGTTCCTACCTGTCTCTTCAACTGTGTCACTAACAACGACATCACTATCATTAGCATCATCATTACCACCACAGCCATATGTAAGTTCAAAGCATATGGAAGTACATACAGTTCCATTGCCATCATGCATGTTTCATTGAACAGTTGCCTTGCATGCCTCCAGCTGGGAATCTGGCCCACAATCCAGGCATGTGCCTTGACTGGGAATCGAACCTGCAACCTTTTTGGTTTACAAGATGACACACAACTCACTGAGCTGCACCAGCCAGGGCAAGAACCAAGGCTTTTGAGAAGGAACCAACAACCTTAAATTGACATGATTAACAGGCCATATTTATAATACAGCTTTCCAAGGTTTTTTTTTTTTTTCCTTTCTTTTCTCTATTGTTTATTTTCCCCTTTTTGGTCATTTAGAGTTTTTCTTTATTTTTTTGTGAGGACAGCAATACAACAAAAAGATATGTGTTTTTTTTTTTTCCTACTATTTATAGTTAAGATATCTGGTCTGGACTATTGCTGGTAACAGAAGGCAATATTAGTTTTTCTTTTAAAATAAATTATACTGAGGGCAGAACAGAAAAATAGGGAATTAGTGAGAATAAAACCAGAATTGACATAACTTCTTTGCAATGTACTTATTTGTTTTATTAAATTTATTACTTATTTATAGATTTATTGTTTAACATTTAAAAGCTATTTCATTGAAATGTAGTAGACATTAAGACATAGGGGGAAGGGGGAGGAGCAACTATAAAGGACACATGGACAAAACCAAGGGGGGTGGAATTAGGGGAGGGAGGTGGGGATGGCTGGTGTGGGGGGAGTGGTGGGGAATAAATGCAGACAACTGTACTTAAACAACAATAAAATAATTTTTAAAAACTTCAAAAAATGAAAAAGACATACAATACACAAATTAAATTTACAATTCCTAATTAAATGAACTCATCCATAAAATAGCACCCCAACAATAAAAACTACCAAAGTCCTAGACCACTTAGAGCTTTTAAGAATTCTATTGAATCCCCATTCCATGCAAGGTTTTTGTCAATATGCACTTAGACTTACAAGCTATATATGCCTTCTGTTGGTTAGTCTTCATTAAATCCTATGTCATTGACTTTCCATCTGCCATATTTTCCTGTTGTCTAAAAAGCACCCTTTTGTATTTCTTTTGGTGCACCTAAAACTGCTCTAAAAATGGTCTTAAAATAAGAGTAAGAAACTTAAAAAGTTGATTGAAGGAGTACATGAAATAGTCATCTAGTTACTTCATTGACTTAATTTAAAATTAGCAGATGAAGAAAGCATTTTCATGAGGCCATCTCCCCAAGGCAGATTGTGGAGAATTTTTTCTTTTGGGTTGGTCAGTTCCTTGAGAAAAGGGATTTTCCATGTGTTATCTGGGAGAGTAGAAATAGCAGGGGGTGGACTTGTATCCAGCTGCTTCTTATCTGGGAGCAGAATGTGAATAAGGAGTAAAGTAATTAATCATTTCTTTGCAAACTTTCACCAATTCATAGTGCTGGATATTGCGGAGTCCATGAGTGCTCATCACTCGATTTCTCCAAAAAATATTTTTTGTCTCTCTGTGAATTGGAGAAAAAGAGGAAAAAACAAGAGATAGAATGACTCCTGCATAAAACAAAGATCTCCGGACCCGTATCTGATGATCATTTATCCGTTTTACTATAATCTTCTCCTTACAGTTCTAATTCCCTATAAGCCTTCTAACGTCTCTCATAAATAAGGTTCTGCTGTTTAAATATCTTCTTTCTGCTTGTACCACATGCTTAGTCTTAAAACAATTCCAGAAAAATATTGTCTGAATCCTTTTCTCAAACATTTTTTCCTTCATTGGTCTCTTTCTGTCTTTCAGTTTTCTTTTGGTCTTCTTTTCTAAAACTGGTGACAAATAGATTCCATGGCAAATACCACTTGCAATAAACTGTAATGGCTGTTGGAACACTGTGCAGAGAGGGGTGTTAAGGCCAATTTCAGCTTAACAGCAAAGAGTTCTGGAGTTGATTAGTCATGTTTGCAACGGTCTACAGAATGGGGAGTCTGGTGCAAATGCTGTGTTTGCTGATACTAATATAAACTTTTCACTCCAGACCATAAACACTTCTCAGTTTAACTTTTCCCTGTTTCCCCCATTTATGACCCTTCTTTATTTACCTGACAACAGCCTTCTTTATCACAAAGTGGAAGGACATGATATTACCTCATCCACAAGGCAATTGCATCGTATATGCATTATGGCACAATGCTTCACTATGGACTCCATAGGATACTGTGAAAATCCAATGAGATAACATGTATAAGAATGACATGAAAGTTGCCATCTTGAAAAATTATTATATGCCTTTTAAGGCAAAAACTATGTTATTAATTTTATTTTTCTCTAAGCAGTGCCTAGAACAAAACTTTGCGTATAATAGAAGTATGTTTATTTAAATGGAAGTGTCCCACTCACTTTCTCTGTAAAACCCTTTCCTGATTCGTTTGATATGGACATCCAGTGTGTGTGTTGGGGGTGAGTGGGTGGATGTTGTGTGTATGTGTGTTTGTATTGTATGGGTATGTGTGTGTCATGTGTGTATGTCACATGTGTGTGTCTGAAGCAGCGAAGGGCTATAACTTCACTAGGCCAAAATCAGTAAATTATCACTTTGAAAAGTCACATATAGTTGATAACAGTTTTGGCATTTCTCTTCTGTAATATAACCTTGGGAGAAAAGACTTGTGTCTCTTCCCATGTAGCAAATTATTCAGTAAAATGTCCTGCCCTACAGACATGAGACAAATAATAATTAATGTTGATGAATTATCCTGATGAAATACTCCTTAAACAGCATTCTGTACATCTATAAAATATGTTTTTTTCTAAAGTTAAAAGTAAAGATGGCTAGCGTATTAATCCCCCCGCATTTTTTTTTTCATTTTGGGCTCAAATGGTTTTCAGGACCATTGGCCTGTTTGGCAGGGCCCCACTTTATTATTTGCCAGCTTCTATGCCTGGATCCGTCGTAAAGCCAGGCTCTTTCCACCAAGTTAATGGTGTTGCTACCAGCATGTTCACGCTGACGTCAGGGTTCATGATACAGTATTAAAATGATAAAAACAATTTCCTAACTCACTGTTTTATTGGACAGCATAAAATCATGTGCATATTTAAATCGAATATGACTATATTACATGATTCTCCTCAGCTGAAATCTGCCCCACTTTCTGTATTTCAAATGACTCCTAATGAATCCCACTTCATTCATTCATTCAAGCAAGGCTTCCAATCATCCTCACTTTTTGCTCTTCCTTGACTAGCATATGCAGTCACGTACTAAGAGTGCTCAATTTTACCTCCTCTGTGCCTGTGACTCCATTCGCCTCAATTCCACTGTCACTGACTTTATTCAGGACATTATGATATTAGGAGACAAGAGTCATAACTTATCAACTGCTCTTTCTCTCCCTTTCTTGTGCTCATTGTTCAATACTATCTATTAATTCCTCAGAAGTTTCAAGGCAGTTTTTGAGGAAGCACAATCTGCATAAGTTACTTGTTCAGATGGAAAAAGTTGAAAAACAAATCTAAATTTGAATGCTCTTTCTCTCTAAAGCCAGCAATCCCCATTATTCCCAAGTATCCTATTCTATCCTGATCCACACTTTCATGCATTACCTGACAAGTTTTCATATGCCTCTGTTTCCTGGTAATAAAGAGGATAATAATAATCTTTATAACATAGTATTATACCTGAACAAAAACAGAGGTTCAACTGCCTATTGCCACAAAAGCCAAACCTCACGGGGAAGTTGCTGGTGCAAAAGGAAGGAGGTTTTATTTCAGGTGCCGTGTGGCCGGGGAGAATGGTGGTGGACTCCCATCTCGAAGACCATCTCCTCTTTCTGCCATGGAAAAAATCTAGCCATCCTCAGCAAGGCAAAAAAAAAAAAAAAAGGCCAGCATCCAAGGTTCCTGCTCTATGGTAAAGTACAGTCCATCAGAGCCTGTAGGCATCTGCAAAGCAGTTTCGGTCCCCATCAAGGTAGTTTAGCTTGTCCCCTGCTGCTGTCCATTTCAGGCTCCATCTTGGAGCCTGTGTGTGGAGCCGCATGGCCATGGCCATGTGTCCGCCAACACCACGTGAACCCACTGCCAAGTGCATCACCATGTGGGAAAGAGAGAGAGGGAAAGAGAGAAGCTTCCTTCTAGAGACCATGGTCCACACTGCTAAGGCCACAGAGCCCATAAAGAGAAGAGATGAGTGCACCACACGAGTGCAGGTCACAAGCAAGAAAAGCTTCTTTGTTCCCTTGGAATTATATTAGCTTGCGTGTGAAACAGACCAAGCACTTTCTCAAAATGATAATCCGCTTCCCAAACTTCTGCATGCATTGGGTGGGTCCACCACTCAATGTATTCTTTCCCCAGACTTGACGGACACGCCTCTTTGCTCTAGCGCCCTCCACCCCGTGCCATTTTGACTTCAGTGGCACATATGCCTGCCTTGCCCTGGGCCTACCCCAATCTTTTACTGGAAGGGGGGAAAACAGCTCTTTCTCTATCCAATTATTTTGCTAGCTTTTCACATATTTGGGCCCTATCCATTGATATTTCCAGCTTTCTGCACAGGCAATGTAAGAACTTCCCCCTGCTGCCATCCGGGCCAATGGGGAGACTCCAGCATTCCAGACAGACTATCGGTAACAGTATGGCCACATTAAGTTACCATAGAAAAATATCTAGCACAAAAAGTCCAATGATTGTTATAAATAGTAATAATAGTAATAATATAGTTGTTATTATTATTAAACATTTGTCCTCAAATGTGTCTTCTTACTAAAAAAGTGTCCAGTTAGGTTGAGCAGCAGTCCCGGTTTCCCCAGACTGTCCTGGGTTCCGCAGACTGTCCCAGTTTTAGCTCTAAAAGTCCTGCCTCCAAGGAAGTCTCGCCTCCCCTGCAAACCAGAACAGTTGCCCTCCTGCCAGTACCCCCGAACAGAAGTGACCGTTTCCATCCTTGGATTCCGTTCACACCGTGTTCATACTTCTTTTTATAATACTTTATGTACTTTTTGCGTTGCAAAACATTAGTCTGTTTCCCCAAGTTTCAATTACTAATTGATGTTGTTATGCCCTCAATTCCTAAAGCAGTACCCTAATTTTAAGGAAAATATAACTAAGTAAACTCCACAGAAGAATTCAAATCCCAAATTATGAGATATTGGCTTGGAAAAATAGATAGCTATTTACTTTTAATGAGAGGACTTTGGCAAATAATTTGTTGATCAAATGAAGGAAGTAGAAAATTACATGGGTACATGTTTCTTCTGTTGATAGAGAGGAGTAAACCAGGGTGGACCTAAGGCCAGTGTAGCTGTTGCTTGAAATTTAAACTCTATGCTCTAATATGTTAAACTCATTTCTAGACATACGAGCCATAATAGATTCTTCTTTCTTTCCTCTGTATTATATATTAATTTAGTTTTTGTTTTTACTGTGAAGAACCTGTCCACTGTAACTGCATATGATCGCTCTAAATTGTCAGATGCTTTTCCATTATTGATGACATAGATTCCTTAGTTCTGTGTGTGTGTGTGTATCTCCTAGATGTGATATATGTTTGTAGAAAATATTATAAAAATCTATAAAACTCAAGCTGCCAAACTTTGTACTATTAATGAAATACAGTTATACAGACATGGGCGTGGGGTGCAGCAGTCGTTTTTTCCTGTCAAATGAGGGTGGAGCAAATTTTCTGGACCTTTTACTGAGGGCAAGAAAGCACAGCAGTCTGTGCAGTGGGTTCTGAGATATTCCTGACGTGAGTGTGAATTTGAAGACTTACAAGCTATGTTACCTTCAAAAATTTATCTGTAATCTCTGTGGCTCAATTTACTCAGCCATGAAATAGAAATAACAAATAACTATCTGTACTTCTGTGAATTAAATAAGGTATCACTGATTAAGCACCTAATACCATCAACAACACACACCATTTCCTTGATAAATTCCAGTAGTTATTATTGCTATCATTTCATTTGAATTTGTATTTCCAAGGGCTGCATAGGTGTAGAGAACTAAAGGTCACAAAATGTGCCCTATGTTTCAGAAATCTAAATCATTAAATGCGTGGATAGGTATTGTCAGATCTAAAATTAATAACAAGTTTTAATCCTGACTAAACTGTTGGTTGTTTCAAATTTTATTCATCAGAATGCATTAGATACTTGGAATTAGTGGAGGTTGAAAATGTTGGAGAGAAAAAAGGTGTCTAAAAGCATCCAAACTAGTTTTTTAAAAAATTATTTTATTGTTGTTCAAGTACAGTTGTCTGCATTTACCCCCACTACTTCCCCCCCACCCCAGCCATCCCACCAAACTTAGTTTTGATTTTGCTTTTGAACTTGTTCCATCCCAAAACAATCTGATGTTTCAAATTTTTATTCATTAGAATGAATAAAAATAACAATGATGATTGTGATAACATGCATCATGTTGTATATTAAAAGGGTATTTTTACATGTAGTGGATTTAGGACTCTAGCAAATACCACCTTTACTTTCTCTGATACATTTTGCAAATGATTGAAAGATATACACATAAATGATACAAATCAAGAGCAACATGAAACTCTCCCGACAGAAAGTGAATTGGCACACATAGCTTCCGTGTACAGCAACAGAGTGCTTTCTGATGTTACATTGCAGAGTTCACCACTCCACCAGACTTCAGGCCTCACCTTCACAGGGTCAAAGCTCATCACCGTATGCCTATCACATGACACCAAAGGGGGATCACATTGTCCTCTCAGTACCCACAGGGCACTGAGTTAGTAATTCAGTGCTATCCTGTTGACAGGAGGTAATGAGAAAGTATAGAAAAGATGAAGGTGTCTCACCCAAGATCTTCCCTCTTGGAAGCAGAATAGAAATTCTCTCTCCTTAAGCACATATGATTAGTGGGAATGAGTGTTTGTCCTAATGATATTTTTTTGTGTATATTAGTTGATCAAAAAGGATGGTTTTAGTAATAACAATGTTATATGATTAAAGACAGTTTCTGACCTTACAGTAATTGTTATACCATCCTAATTTTGAGACAAAATAAGAAGTTTACATAAATATTTTGAGGCTCCTATAATAGAGACTCTGTGCTTAACGTAACCTTATGAAAGTGTACACATCTTTCAATTGGTTCAAAAACCAATAGACATTTCGAGAGCCCATAATCGTGTTTCGCTTTCAGACCAAAATATTTCAATCTGAAGCATGCTGTTTGAGAAATCTGAAGAAACAGTCTGAAAATTTCTGTTATCTCCTCAAAGGAGGGATAAGAGATCAGGGCATGGCACCAGAGGAGAGAGTCTGTTCCTGAAAAGGGATAACGAGCACCCTCCCTGTGTGCAGGACGGGTTCTTCACAGGTGCTGATGATGTAGGCAAGCACTCCGGGATCAGGGAAACCGGTGCTCTAGTGAAATGAGGTCTTCAGCTAAAGGTCAGATGAAATCGTCCGGGAAACCTTGGGGATACTCTAAAATAGGAGCTAAAAACAGGGGCCTGCTGATTAGAGAATGTGTTTAAGTCCCAGTTTCACTTTATCAGGGAAATTGTTCATTTGTGTGAAAATTTGACCTCTGTCAGTTTGCCAAGCGGACTGGGTCCGGGGGTCATTTCAGGCTCACGTGTGCTTGCAGAAGTTAAAGCTACCTGGGGACTGCTTTCAGAGGACACTGCGCCAAGGTTAACAAACCCAAAATCTGACCTTCCTCTTCTTTCTTTCCATTTATATCTGTTTGTAAAGTTCAAATAGTTCTTTCTCCCTCCCCCCAAAAGTGTTTCTAATGCAATAAAATGATAAAAGATTCCAAAGAGATGCAGCTATAAAAAGAGAAGTTGAGATAAAAATGTTTCACTTAGGAAGGAAGGCAGGTTATTTAGGGAAATATCATTCAAATAGCTAAATAGCAATTACCATATTTCTTAAGATTTAGCCTTAAAATTTTATGGTACTACCACTTTTTAACCAGAACCAAGTGTTATTGCTAACACATTAAAAGAGGAGAGAGAGGAGAGAGACTTTTTCACAGGCAGTTTGTTATCCACAGAAGGTAATAATTTTTTTAATTCTCCAAACATGTGGACCCTCTTCTCACATATCCACATAAATTAAGCTACAAAGGAAAATGAATGATGGGCCATGATCTAATGGCATGTATATACAATGATGAAAGAAAAGTTGAATTTTAAATGTTGATGTACCTACTATATACTAAGATTTTCTTTTTTTCTTTTATATCGCTATATGCAATTATGCTTTTGAACACATCTACTTGCTTGTTATCACTGTCTTCTTCAGAGGTTATATGCTTTCAGAGAGAGTGGATTTTGTCTTATTAACTGCTGTAATTACAACATCTAGAACAGCACATTCAGTTTTGTGCTGCTTCTACATAGTTTAGTTTTGCTGCTTCTACATAGTACCTATTTGCATCATTTTACCTTTACTTTAATGAATAAATACATAACAGACATACTTATATATTTCATCTCATATAATTAACAAACCATGTAAATTAGTTATTAAGAAATAACAATGTTGATGAAGAAATAACATTCTCACAACTAATGAGTAGTAAAAATGTAACAGATTTATAGATGCATGGATTTCTCCCTTATCATGATAAAGGGAATTTTTATTTGTAATGTAACAAGTATTTTTATTTATATTTTTAACATAGAGCTCTGCACACTTTTCCTAGCATCAGTAAAAGCACCATGAGTCAAGCAGTTTATTGGGAGCTTTGTACACTTTAGTTCCTTTGTGTGGGAAGGCAAAGCTATTGTCAACTTGACCCATAAGAAATGTTTGGTGCACCACTATTTTCAGCTCCCATAAATAACAATTTAAAGTGGTCAGTCTAACGTTAACTTCATTTTACAGGGGGTAACTGAGGTTTAGTGAAATTAAGTAAGTTGTACAATATCCAATACCAGAAAGTAATCAAGATCGGAACCTATATGTAATTACAAATGCCACTTTCTTTTTCTTGCTTCCCCAATATTTATAGCTTTGGCAATGAAATCTCAAAAGTACTGAACTAGGGGTAAACATGTCACAGTATTTTGGATGTTTCCTTTCTTTTAAAACAAACACGGAAATATGTGTGGTGAAATACAAAATTGCAAAAATTCTCTAAGACAACAGGAGGCTCTTGAGAAAGGTCATACTATGTGCGTGGGATCATGTTGCTGTTGCAAGTTCTCTGCTAGGAAATGGTAGGAAGGAGAGCACACTCCCAGAGGCCCCTTCCCTACCGTTGCTTCTCAAACACCCATACTGAAATGGGTCGTTGATCAATAGAATTACATAACCTGCTGAGAATAAAAGGGTTCTTTTCTCTGAAGGAAAAGGAAGTCTACCTATTATAAATGTCATCAATGAAATGGTAAACTTCAGAATGAGTAGTCATGTTAAAGTAAACATTTACAGATTAGCTAGTGGTTCAGAGATGAATGTAGATAAAGGTGGAATATACTTAAGGTAAAATGCACAGTTTGGGAAAATTAAGAATGATATTTCCTCTCTTGTAAAATCACTTTTTATATATGTTACTTCCTTCTCTTTCTTTCTCAGTATCAAAAATTGTGTTTGCTGCATTATCTATTTCTTAATATGTATCATTAAAATGAAAGACAGTATTTCTGAAAACTTTTATTATCTATAAGGTAATATTTAAGTTCTGATTGTCATTTAGAAACTTATAAAATCTCCAAACACCTTTAGATTTTATATTTTTGCAGCAAATAAAAAACATCAAAAAAAAAGTATTCAAAGAATAAAAGAGAGAGTATTACAAATAAAGGGTACAGTGACCCAAGTGTTATTTATGTAAGTAATTATCTGAAATGACTGTCAATGAAATGCATTACTTTTCAATTAGAATTCTGAGTGGGATTACAAATTATTTAATGAACTGATTATCGATGTTATATAGTTCACACACAGCATTCTGAGCTGCCCTGTTTTCCTAAAATGACATGCATTCTCTATAGAAGCATTAAACAAAAACAACTTTGATCTCTGAGGTCTTTTTTTTTTTTTTTTGCTTTGAATCTGATTTTGTTAGCAAAAGATTATGTTAAAGAAAATTAAGCTTGGATATGATTTTTATGTAGCTAATTTCTATACTACTACTCAAATTCCTATTTACTTTTTATTAAATCACTTGGAAAAAATAAATTCTTGTGCAGAAGTCACATTTCACTCCAGCCCCTCATTATCAGCTTCCCACCCTTTTTTATCGAGAAGTAATAAGAAGGACTGAAATGGTGCTTGTTTTCAAATAAAGTATAGTGCGCCTGGGGATAACTTCTGTAACCCTGAAAAGGGATAGACAGAGAGTTTATTTTTTCCCCTTAAATAATGGAAAAGCTAAAGTCATGCCGAACACTAAGATTTGAAACAGGTGAGCAGCAGTAAGAACGAAGCAGTGCCCTTCACCACCCCCGCCAGCTGGAGCTAACTGTATTAGTTATGGTAAGAGTGCCCTCCAGAGGAATTTTGCAAGAATTTGAGAGGCATAGGAAAAATTAATAGCTGTGAACATGATGAATTTAAACACACACTGATAAAGTAAATGAACATATTAGTCTCACCAAAGCAGTTAATGTATACTTTAGTTCAAATTTAGTGCTGAAAGGCAACGCTAGAGCCGTCACTACAGATACCAACACAGACTTTTTACATTTTAGGCCAGCTGGGGACCTTTACTTGTATATTATATGCTTAGTTTAACCTAAAATATGGCATATGTTATTTTTAAGTAAATTTAGTTCAAGTAAACAGTAAAGGAATAAGATTAATAAATTCAAATTTGTGATCCTATTGTTTTCCCTTCATGGTATTTCTTTCCACCAGTCTTTAGAATTTAGTGTAAATAAAACTATATTCTTCTGTTAGTATCACTGAAATAAGGTGAAATTATAAACAGCCATCATCAATTATTGAAAGTAAATTCAAAGGGGGAACCCAAGCACCAAATTATAGATAACGAGCCCCAATAAAACTGCAAAATGTTACATGTTAAAAATAGGTAATAAATACATGAGATGAAAAAAGAAGTTTTATGTTTGGTATTTAACTATGCTTTCTTAATTTTATAGAATGCATAATGATTATTTTCTATGATGATTTATTGTCATTATCATCAAATTTGCTTTTGCATTTTATTTTGCTCAGCACTGATGCAAATGTTGTCAAGAGAATCATATTTAATGGTCTCTCTGCTTTTTACTCCACTCACTATTGGGAGTCACCACCATAATGATTTTCTGCATTGGAAATCTTGAAGGATAATGGAAATCATCAAAAAGCAAGTTCCTCTCAGTAATTACTAAAGTAACTGAAGAGTTGAAATTTTTATCTTCAAATATAATTCCAGAAACTGTTACAGTGGACAGTTAGTTAGATATTAATGAATAAAAAGGGAGCCAGACATTTGATTAAGCCACATTAACTAGGGAGGAGCAGTTTCACAGTCATTCCAGGGAACAGCCAGCATCACTCACCAAATGGATAAATATCTGAGTGGACAGGAAAGACTAGCTTTCCAACAACTCTGGGGAACCCCCTCGCTCAACTGGATTAACTCAGGAAAGGAGAAATGGTGCAGGGGGAAGTCCTTTTAGTAAATGCACGCACATTAGAAGCCAAATGACAAAGCAAACTATTAGGCATGTGCAGTAGAAGCCACAATGGTCACCACAAAGGAGAGAAAACTACCTTGGGGAAATCTGAGAAAAAGATCAGATAGGATAGGGTACAAAACCCCTGAAGATCCAGGAAAGAGATGGGGCAGGGGGAGGGCACAGGCTCATGCCCAGGGAAAGACAGAAAAGATACTGAATAGTTTGAAAGAAAGCCTGCTCTCTTCCCAACCCGAGCAAATATAATGAAAGATTAACAAAGGCCCATCTGGGGATGGGAGGAGGGGAAGCAGCTGCATGGCTCAGGTGCCTCGGGCCTAGATGACATTCAGATGGGGAAATGAGGCACAAGGAAGTTAACTAACTTGCCCAAGGTCATGCAGCTAAGAATTTTGATGCCAGGCAAGAGAAGAGACTCAGCTGGGCTCTTGGGGCCTCAGGTAATGGGGGCTGGTGGGGGGGATGGCACTGCAGCTCTGGGCCCTGACCCTTCTGGGCCTGGTGGGTACAAGCACAGGCCTGTGACCCCAGAAACTGGACTTCTTCCACAATGAGACCAAACTGAACCACCTGTTCATGGGTGAGGCGTCAGGCATGGTGTACCTAGAGGCAGAGAACACAATCTACCAACCGAGTACTGGGAAGTGCATTGTGAAGGACAGCAGCCTCTTCAAGGGCATCTGTGACCTGTGTGTCTCCTTGGACCATGCCCCTTTTTTCTCTTTGGCTGTACCTTTGCATTCTAATAATCTTGCCACTACTGCTTAAAATTTTCCTATGCATGTTTCCCTAAAATTCCTTTCCTGAGATGCTGCAAGTACCTATTTTCTCCAGTAACAAAACCACAAAAAGGAAGAAAGACTAGCAGATAAAATAAGATCAAATAATGAGAACAAATAGAGAACAGTAACAAATATGGTATATATTAGTCCAACTACTGATGACCTTTGAACAGCATGGTTTTGAACTGCTCTGGTCCACTCATAAGTGGATTTTTTTCAATAAGTACCTGTGCTTTTGGAATACTATTTATTGTATTATATAAAAGCTTATTGCTATTTTAAAATAAATTTATATATTTATAATTGGTAGCACATCAGTATACAGGGTCATTGAGACTATTTTGAACCATAATATGAGGTCTGTCCAGAAAAAGTCCAACCACTGTAAATAGAATGAGAATGGTTTGCGTGACATCCTTTAACCCAGCAGCCCAGGAGAGTGGACTAGAATGCACATGTGTGAACAATGATGACTTCACTGTACTAGTCAGTGGGGACAGTAGATGTAGGTGAGTGAGCATGTGTACTGATAGGCTGTCACATTCAAAATTATTGAACCAGTAGAGCAATGAATCTGCATCAGATTTTGCATAAAGCTTAACTTTCCTCCATGGAAACTAATGGGATGTTTCTCAAGGCCACAGCTATGGGCAAGGGGTGATTGACTGCTTCCTCATGACAATGTGCCCATTCAAGCATCACAATTTCTGCTATTCGCAGGTGGCATGATATTATACAGAAAAACTAATAAATAAATTTGGTAGAGTTTCAGAATATAAAAATCAATATACAAAATCATTTTTGTTTCTATAAACTAGCAACAAACTATCAGAGAAAAATTAACAAAAAAATTCTATTTTTACTAACACTAAAAATAATAAAATATTTAGGTATAAATTTCACCAAGGAAGAGATATATCTCTACTTGAAAACTATGAAACATTGATGAAAGAAGACTGAAAAAGGCAAATAATTTTTACAGAAATAGAACAAACAATCTTAAAATTTGTATGGTACCACAAATGATCTTTAATTACTAAAACAATCCGAAGAAAGAAGAAAAAAGCTGGAAACATCAAACTTCCTAATATCAAATTATACCACAGAGCTATATTAAAATAGCATGATGTTGGCATAAAATAACAGAGAGATCAATGAAACAGAATAAATATCCAAGAAATAATTCCATACATATATGGTCAATTAATTGATGACAAAGGAGTCAAGAATATACAATCAGAAAGGATAGTCTCTTCAATAATTGATGCTGGTAAAACTAGATAACCACTTGCAAAATAATGAAATTGGATCCCCATCTTCCACCATACACAGTCATCTTAAATGTAAGATCTGAAACCATAAAACTCCTTGAAGAAAACTAGGGGGTAAGATTCTTTTTTAAAATTAATTAATTTATTTTTTTACTATTTGTCTGAAGGAGACTGGCAGCTACTTTAGTTATACTACTTAGTTATACTGCTAATTAACCTCCAACTACTTGTATTAGGGGGTAAGATTCTTGACATTGGTCTTGGCAATGATTTTTTTGAATTTGGTACCAAAGGTAAAAGCAACAAAAGCAAAAATTTAAAAAATTGACCCAATCAAATTAAAAAGCTTCTCTACAACAAAGGAAACCATCCACAAAATGGAAAATCAAACTTCCAAATGGAGAACATTTTTGCAAGTCATATATCTCATATGTGTTTAATATCCAAAATATGTAAAAAACTTACACAGCTCAAAATCCAAAAAAATCCAATCAAAAAGTTGGAAGAGGTACTGAACAGACATTTTTCCAAAGAACATACAAATGGCCAAAAGGCCATTAGTCCTTGATATCATTAATCCTCAGGGAGATGCAAATCAAAACTACAGTGAAATATCACCTCACACCTGTTAGAATGGCTATTATCCTAAAGACAAGAGCTAACAAGTGTTGGCTAGGATGTGAAGAAAAGGGAACCCTTTTACATGGCTGGTAGAAGAATAAATTGGTGTATCCACTATGAAAAATGGTATAAAGTTTCCTCAAAAAGTTTAAAACGGAACCAGCATAGGATCCAGTAATCCTACTTTTGGGTATATAAGCTCAGAAAGTTAAAACAAGTTCACAAGACCTTATACATTCCATATTTATTGCAGCATTGTTCACAATAGCCAAAAGATAGAAACAACCTAATTGTCCATGAATAAAGAAAATGTGATATGCATATATAATGAAATATTATACAGTCATGAAAAGAAAAACATTGTGTCATGAGGGACAATATAGATAGAACTGGAGTGCATTATAGTTAAGTGAAGCAAGTCAGATAAAGAGAAACACTGTATAATGCCACTTGTATGTGGAATTAAGAAACCAATCTCATAGAAACAGAGTAAGTGGTGGTTACCAGGGACTGAAGGCTAGAAAAGTGAGGAGATGTTGACCACAGGGGACATATATGATGAATATGTTCTAGGGATCTAATGTACATGTAGTAATTATAGTGAAAAATACCATATTATAATACTTGAAAGTTGCTTAGAAATTAGATCTGAATGTTCTCGCTATAATAAAAGTGATAGTAATTAAGTGACACAATGCAGGTGATAATCATTTTGAAATACATAATGTATTAAATTAACACATTTATACCTTAAACTTGTGCAATGTTATAATTATATCTCAATAATGCATAAAAATAAATTCAGATAAAAATTAATAGATATTTTAAGTGTCTCCCAAATTTTCTTTTTATTATGATGAATCTTAATATATATAAATTATAAAAACAAAAGTTGTTCAGTGGTTTTTATCTTTGAGAAGATAAAAGACTCTTGGGGCCAAAATTAGACTGAACTGCATTCCTTAAGAGACAAATGAATCTAGTAATCTCATTATAAAGTACATTACAAAGCTGCAACATAAACCTTTAATTCCAACTCCAAATACCATCAATTACCTTGGATATGGAAAAGACAGTAAGCATCTCAAAGAGGAATACTTTCTAAGAGAAGTTTATTAAAGTAATTTTATAGACTTGATCACCCATCCCACCTTGGGAGGTAGTGAAAGACGATTAAACAGCAAGGTTATTACTGGTTATCATTCGGTTGTGTATATTAAATGTGTACATAGTAAGTGTTAATGGAAAAGATTGAAGAAAATGATTTGGATTGTCGTCAGATCAGTTACTCAAGGTGCTCAAACTAACCATGGGAACAGGTAATTTTATTTGCGTAGCAACTGATAAGATAAAATTGAGGCCGAACAAACCTCCTTTCATAGCGTGGTCGTCAATCATTAAACATGGAATGAGCTTCTGAGCTCACCCTGTTTGCATTCGAATACTGAAATAAAATTTTAAATAAAGAAGAAATTATAAGAAAAGTACCAGTAATGTGGAATGTGTTGTGAAATATTTTCCGTATTTATATAATTATATAAATTACTATCTAATTGTGAAAATTATTAATTTATGAATACAGTAGAATTTCCATAAGCAAATTTTTTTCAATGTACTTTTTAAAAAATTTCAGGGATGATCTTCCTGGATAAGAATTGTTGACAAAGCAGGGTATAATATGAATACTTTGTGTAATCATTTAATTGTTGAGGATCTTGATTTGAAACTTTTTTTCAAAAATGAAACTATTAAATCCAAAAAGGTTAAGTGATACTGTCAAGGTCAGTATTTGGCTTCAACCCGAAACAATTTGAATTCAAAGAAAGAAGAGGGTAAATAGAACCTTTAGAAGCACTGCTACATAACCTCAAATATTTCAGTCCCAAGTGGAGTATGCAGTCGAAGAATAGTAATTAGAATGAGTGCTGAATCCTTGAGAAATGAGTGGTGAGATTAATAAAGCCCTTACTACAAATCCATCACTTCAAATTTTTTCATTTTCTAGTTTATGAAACTACCTTTCATTATTGATGCATACTCATTTCCTATAGTTCCAGCATTTTCAAATGAGATTTCAAATTGAGAAATTCTCAGTTAGACACCAGGTTTCACACTGAATCTGTCATTTAAATAATAGTTAGAAGATGCTTATAAGCTCATTATTATAACAAACATTCTGCATATATTTATGTGCTAGATTTTACTATCAAGAAAATAAAAATCAAGAAAATTATGACTAAATCCCTGCCTTCAAGAGTTTATGTTCAGTAAGAAAGAGTAAAATCACAATTACATTTCAAGGTGCAATGTGTTAATGACTATGAGACATACTCTATTACAAGACTTTAGTATAAACATAGTGTAAGAAAAGAATATTAGCTGTCAAAGTGATTTTGGTAAATTGAAGTTATAGAATCAAGCAAAATAACTGTATCTGACAAAACAACTAAAAGAGAAAGACATTTTCCCCAAGTTCCATAATATATAAGAAAGTAAAAAATTAACTGGAAGTCAATAGAGATAACAAGATAACAGAAGTTAATAACAGAGCCTAAAAAGAAAATAAAGAAAACCCAAGATAACAGCTCTTGTCAAACAGTTAGTAGAAGCAGACATTTAACAAACTGGAGTTGTGGAGGTTCTAGGTGAATTGCTAAGAAGGTATAATAACATAGAGAATTTGATAGGCACAAAATTTACATTCCTTTCAGTGGAATTGTACATTCACATCGTACCTAATTTCTACATCTCTGAGAATTACTGTAATCCAGGAGACCCATGAATTAAATCATTTTATCTGAACTCTTATCTTTCTAAAAGTGATTTTGAAGTATATTAAAGTGTTGCTAAAGTCAAGATACTACTAGAATTTCCAATCATTATTTAATAAATTAAAGCACACTTTATCGCTGCTGTAACACCATCACATTGGTTAGAACTGTGGAGACAAATTCAGGATAACACCGAGAAGACTCTTTTTCAACAACAAACATTAATTCAATTAACACTGCAGAAATGTTAGATGATGATGTTGAGTTAAATAGGTAATACATAATATGGATGGTGTCTGGGAAGAAAAAAAACACAGTATTTTCTCATTTAACAAGGTGGATTTCGATAAAAGATCCCTTTTAAAATCAAAGATGAGGGTGAGAGTCCCCGATTATTGTTTTCCCATGTGTCCTCAGGCAAGCATTTCCTTCTGGCTCTCAATTTTTCAACTATAAAGAAAATGTGTTTTCATTTGCCCAGCCTTTTCCGCAAAATTTTTGTGAGGATCAAATGATAAAACATATAAACTGAATAGTACTAGCAAAAAGTAAATGAGCATCTGTGTTTTAAGATACATGATTGGAGAAATACTATGAGCAAAAAAAAAAAATAGGAAAACACTTATGGAAGAGAGTGAGGCATATTCTTAACATACAGTTTGAGTTTGAGAGTATTTCATAGTCAACAATCACAGTGCTTTATTTTTTATATTTTGTTACCTCTTCCAATAAATTCCTAATTTAACTCAAAATTAGCATCTGCATTTTATACTTTTAATATTGGGGTAACATAATTAAACAATGAAAAGAAACTTCATAGTGAAAGACTTACTTACATTTCAATATCATATCTTAAAATTGTCAGGTTCCCTGCAAATATGTTTGTGATTTTCTGTTCCATCACTGACATGTAAAGCAGAGTCCAATTTACTAATTTGTCGTTGGCAAAAGGACTGTCATGCATACTGGAATCTTCTGCTGGTGAAAACTGGGACATGCTCTTCCCAAAATCTGGCTTATATAGAAATTCAAAGTACAATCAATTGTTTGCTTGGACAACTCTGAAGAACAAAAATGGGAACATTATAATTTGAATATTGAATGGCAATAGACTGAGATGATGAGAATCATTCATTTTTATGTTGGAGATCATCTATCTCACAATTTCCTAAATCTTATTGCAATGGGCTAATAAAAATGAAAAGCTCTGTAAAACATTATGTGTAATCAATAAATTCTAGAAATTTGTTTCCTCACTGCAAGACTTCTCACAGCTTTTAACATGCCAGCATTTTTCTTCATATCTCAGAGGGAACTCTTGTAGACTCTGTTTCCCAAACACATTTGGGCTTGGGGTGGATATGAACATCTGATATCTCCCAGTATTAAAGATCTAGAAAGCCCAGGTTTAGACTATGGAGTTATAATACTCAAAAGGATCCAGTTTCTTCTCCCAACATGTGTGGATGTTCTTTTGTGGTATGCCCAACATCTAAAGGAAGCAGAAGTTGGACCCATCAGTCCCTGACATTCAAATGAGTGAGAACTAACAGGGAGCAGGAATTAACTTTCTGTACCGTAAACTACAGCAGTGATATGCGAGAGCTACCAAGGACATGTAAAAATGGAGCAGACAAAGAGGAAACAAGAAGGAAGAAAAAAAAAACAAATTATGAAACAGGAAGAAAGAAAAAACAAATTCTGGAATCTTAGATCAAGCAGTGTCTGAAGTCAACTATACCTCTTAACATTTTAATTATATGAACCAGTAAATTTTCTCTATTTCCCCACCCCACTCCTAAACCAACCAAAACAAGATTTACTGATGAACATGGGCAAAATCTGAATAGGTTCCTCAGCTTTGACTCAATGGCTGATATTTTGTACATATCGATCACTCTTAAGATCATCATATTCTTTATATTTGTTGGTCATTTATTATATATAAAGACAAGATGAGGGGCAAACCCCAAAACCCGGAATTTATTTACAAAAAAATTGTGTATTTATTCCTACATGTTTAAACTTCAGTCACCTTCAAAATACTCTCTATTTGATGCAATACACCTATCAAGATATTTTTTCCACTGTTCATAATAGTTTTTGAACTTGTCAATTTCGATGCCTTTTAGGGCTTCTGCCTTTTTCGTTTCACCTCTCCCATATCAGAAGAATGTTTCTTTTGGAGGACTTCTTTCATCTGGGGAAACAACAACAAAAAATGTCACTTGGGGTGAGATCTGGTGAATAGGGAGGGTGGGACACGGGGATCATGCCATTTTTGGTCAAAAATTGCTGAACACTCAGCGCAGTGTGGTCAGTACACACGTACATCACCCATGATGAAATGGGCAAACATATTCAAAAGTCTTCTGAAAAAAAATTCACTGAAGCAGAACCCAGCCTCTCACAACAACACCAGCCAGCACACTGATACAGATGGGTTTCTAGAACATTCACATAGCTGAGAGAGCCTGTGCAACAACGGACCTGCCCTCCAGAAGATAATTTCAGTGGGTTTTTTTGAGGGGGGTCCCCTCTCATACATTGGGACCTGTCTTGCTCTTGTCATCTATCTCACTGAGGCTATTTCATCTCTGCTCTGACTCATTATATTGATTTTAAATTTATTTTTCAAGGGAATTTTGTTTTATTTGCAATTTCCCCTCAATTTCTTTCATCTGTACTACTTTAATGAAGCATAATAGTGAATCAATGGAATGATTCCAGCAAACTGTTTTTATGTAAATCTCTCTGACCCAAAAGAGTGCTTTTTGTTACTAGAACTGCAGCACATATTCCCTGTAAACTGAGCACACAAAATATAATAATCTGGCACCTAAAAGGTTTGAAGACTGTTGGATTTCATCCTAGAAAAAGCAATCGATCTTCTATTTTCTCTTGCTATGGGTATTGCTCTCTTTGGTCTCAACATGTGCTCAAAAGTCTGGTCTGCCAATCTCTTTCCCCTTCTGTCCAAGAAAAGATGTTCTTAAAGTGCCTGATGTTTTTAAGAAATAAATGTGATAGAAAGTATTAATAACTGGCATGCTAGTATGTTTAAACTTTTGATGGTATTTCTTGCTAAATAAGAATTACTTTCAATGAAAGAATATGTAATGTTGTAATTTAAGAGAAGATAGTTTGAAACTACCAGCCCTATTTGCTAATTTAAATTATGTCAGTAAAACATTGACCATATTTTGCCAAGTATAATGTGCACCCACACTTTGTGCACATTATGCATGAGATTATTATACCCATGGCATGTAATCATTGTACCCATGTATAATGTGCATTCTTATTTTTCCCCTCAAAAATTTGGGCAAAAAAAATCTGCATTATACACAGCAAAATACCGTATCTTTTCATTTATCCTTTAAAATTGATATTATACTTACATGTCTTTTTCTCACACTTCTACTATAACCATTTTTCTTTAAATCCTTGTTGTGGTTTCTCCATAGCCTCAATAATAATGTATAAGCTTCATTTCATAAATAAACTCTGCTATGGAGAGTAACTGTTTGGAGCAAAGTGCTGTACATACTGCTTCCTGGATCACTAAGAAATGGAGCCAGGTCAGTTAATGATATTTGTCATGCGATGAGCAGTTATCCATGTACAATAGATTTGCTCCTCTAAATTTAGCCCAAGGCTTATAGGAAAACATAAAGATTATTTGACTAGCATATATTTCACATTGACTTCAAGTAAACAGATTTATAAATTAAAACAGAAATTAGAGATTTTTAAATCTTTGATTGATGTATTTATTTAAAAAAATGAAACCTCAGAAACACCTCACATTTCTGAGTTGAAATTCCAGAAATAGGGCAGTCATAAAAAAACTTTTCTTTACATACTTATCTTTAACCCAATAGGATTCCAACAGAGAAATATCAAAGCTTCCTTTAAAAATCTTTTAATGCTTACATAGTGAAAATATTTTCTTGAGGGTGGAAAATGTGGAATGCACTGGACTTAAATCTGAAATCTAGTTAATTGCAAGTTTAATTAACTTGATATAGTAAGAATTAGTAAGAAAATGGCTGACTGTGTGTACAGTAGTTATTGAGCCATGTAAAATGAAAAATAGAGATATTTGTTGAAGAAAATACAAGATATAAGAAACATCATACATAGGACAATGATGCCTCAGTCCCCTTCAAAGTAGGCATCATAGGACCTCACACAGTTCTTTCAACCACCATCAGCTGCCCCATCATATTTTCCTGAATCTCATCTACAGTCTGAAATGTCTTCCTTTTCAAAGGTGATTTTAGTTTTAGGAAAATCCAGAAGTCCCAGGGTGCCACATCTGGGTTTGAAGGGAGCTGAGTCACCTGGGTGATTTGATGTTTCACAAATAAACTTTGCAGGAGATACAATGCATGAGCAGGCACATCATCGTGATGAAGCTGCCAATCACCAGTTGCCCATAGCTGTGGCCTTCTGAATCATCCAAATAGTTTCCATGGAGGAATGTTCAAGCTAAATGCAAAGTTTAATGCAGATTCATTGCTCTACTTGCTCAGTCATTTTGAATGCAATAGTTACACAGTGCACATGCTCACTCAATGGTGTCTACTGCCCCCACTGATTAGTACACTGAAGTTGTCATTGTTCATGCATGTGCATTCTAGTCCACCCTCCTTTGCTGCCGGGTTACACGATGTCATGCAAAATGTCCTCGTTATATTAACAGTGGCAAGGCTTTTTCTGGACAGACCTTGTATATTCATTAACTAGCCTTAGAACATATTAACTGAAATTACTAAGGCTTAGCTTGTCCTTAACAGTTTTAACAATAGTATTACATATTTCTACACACTACTATTAAAAATGTCATATATTATGTAAGCAGAACAACTTTGTTATTTTGCTCTAACAAGCAACAAATGTAAAATTGACAGAATTTTATTTCTAATATAGCTGTCCAAAAATCTTTCATTTACTCAGCATTTGCCACATATCAGTGTCTTTAACTCTAATGTGTCAGGGGTGGTGGATGGAGACATGCATCTCACGAGCCCTGGCTCTTCTCAGTACCAAATCATGATTACACTGCTCAAAATGAGCTGCTTTTGACATACAGAGAAGCATTTCATTTCCAGAAGGTGGTGCTCTAGAATAGGTGAAGACAGGTTTGGATACTGCAGCCTTAAAACAAAGTACAAAAACATGAGATATGGCAGAAAAGTACTCCAGTTATACATTAGAGTATTTAGCTTCTGTTTTAACTTCTTAATAAAGAAGTTGATATATAAATGTATTTGAATAACATTTGAAACCATATAATTATATTGTATGCAAAATCAGATAATTAGTTATGAAAATTTGTGCAATCTCCCAGCGATTATTAAGAATATATCTGAATTTATAAAAACCCTGACCTGTAAAAAGCATATGAAGAAGCTGAAAAAGGGAGTAGAAAATTAAAAGAAACATAAAAAAACTCTTCAGGAAAGAAAGAAGAATTTTGTCATTTTTCAAATTTTCTAAATAGATTTCTTAGGAACTTTTGCCTAGTGAAAACGTATGTGGAATTAAAGAGGTAATAAATTTTGACTACACTAAATTGATCCATTTCTATGCAGAGACAGAATGGGAACATTTGTGATTTTGCCTGAGATTGTGAATATTTTCTAGCACATTTTTTATTTCTATCAGCAATAAAAATTTATTCAATGGTCAAAAGAAAGCTATATTTAGAATGCCAAAGTCCACTTCAATTTGTTAAGTTACACTTTTATAACCAGTATTGAAACACTTATTTTTCTCTCTCCAGTTGATCTCTACAGACTTTGCAAATTCTCACTAAGTATTTTATTTTTATGGCAATATGTTTGTTTGCATAAGTTCAATAAGAATTTGTTCCCTTTGCAACAGGACACAATTAGAAACTAATTATATTACAAGGTTTTTTGACTGGAATGTCATTATTTCGGAGGGGCACAGATAGGCCCAGATATGACCAGAAAGCTCTAAGGAATTAAGATTGATTTTGGGATCCAATAAAATCCCCTTGTTAAAAACAGCCTGGTGTTTTGCTTGAATGGTTCACAGTAGGTAACCATTGAAGGAATGGAATGAAGGTTTCTTACTGGGAGATGCACGGAAAGAAACTCAAGATACACTGGGGAACTCAAAAAGAGAAAAATTAACCCCAATTTTATAGGCATTACAGGCGAAGTCTGCTGGCAAGTACGTAACTTGGCTTTTTCTGGCCTCAAGAGGCCTCTAAGTTCAATCTGAAGATTCCGTATGAAAATTTCCAGTAAAGCAGATTTAAAAGCCTATGTGGTTAATTACTACTCTCGTTGAACTTATACAAATAATCAGGCCACATTTATTGAAACTAGACTTGTTTTGCAAATAAGTCTTAATTTTGTTATAGAAGTGGAGGTATTTTTAGACAGAAAAAATTGTTTCAATAGAAACAAAACTATAATATACCTATATGGATATCAGGTTCTGCTGATTGTTGTGTTTTGGGTTTTTTTTTCTTTCTACTGGTAAACTAGACTATATCTTGAATTTTTTAGTTTTCTTAAATACATGGCTACAACCCTCCAAACTAACATTTTCATTTTCCCGTCCATTGGCTGTGAAACACCGAGAACTAAAACTGCCCACGCAAGCCAAAGGCCACACAAACTAAAGTGTGATGACTTGATGCAGACTTCAGGAAAATCACACAGCAGCTCGTAGAGGGGCATCTTCATGCCAGAGACATTCAAACTGCAGACCAGGAAAGTCTGTCAGATGCCAACTGCCTGTCTTCACTTCATCTGAAGATGATTTGAGACAGAGTAGAAATCTTGACTGCCTGCCTTCAGAACTCAGAAGTGACATTTGTAGTCTGCTCCAATGATTACTTTTTACTCTTGTTTCTATAGAGATACCTGTTATTAAATACTTTAGTGCTTGCACCATAGGCTTAACTTTTGGGAGCCTACTTGTATCCTTGTCTCCTGAAACGAGACACAACTGTTTAACTGAACATTTTTCAAGACTAAGATTGGTATAATGATCTATAAAACAATCTACCAACCCCAAATCTGGAAACTTCCAGGGAAGTTTCAGGGATTTGTGGGGGTCCAGAAACAGTTACCCCAAGATATGCCTCTGTGATATGCAGACTATTCTGAGCTAAAGGCCACTTTAGCTTCAAGCTCAAGAGAAATTTCTGCCCCTCTCCCTTAAATACCTAGAAACTTGAAATCGGGACCTTACCCGTAGAGATTGTCAGAGATAACTACTTTTGACCTATCTATACGGCCGGGAAATTTTCTGTTTACTAAAGGTCTTCTCTTTTCATCATCTTGCAGTGACCTTCTGAAGTCCCCAAGGTCACTTACCTCATCCCTGGCTCAGGATGTCTTATATAGCCATGCTCCCTGTCTCTGAACCTCTCGTGCCTGGGGTGTCTCTGACTTTCTCATGTGCATGCGGTTCCCATATGTATGTATGCATTAAATTTGATTATGTTCTTTTGCTAAACAGATATGTTCTCTTTTACTCTCAAAAGCATTTGATTACTCTGTAATTATCTCCTTAAGAGAGAATTGGACATTCTTCTTAGCCTTTAGGTACTACATATATTTTGTGGGCTATATTCTGCTAGGCCAGTTGAGAGGCTTATGGAGTTTCTTTAAAGGTCACATACACACTGACTTTCAAAGATCAATATGCTCTCTATAAAAATGTTAGTATGCTTTTGGTGTAGTCAATGACAGATCCATGGACAAATAACTATAATCACAGGTCTAACCTAGAGAGAATTTCTGTGTTTCCAGATTATCCTTTCATATTTACAGGTCTCTTTGCTCAGCACAATTTTGCTTTCCTTCTATTTAATGGTGTCTACTTTGAAACTATCTCAAAGTATTAGTTTAGGCAGCCCCTTCCACACAGTCAGGCCAAGTCAGCAAGCAGACACCCCCACCGCCTCCCACCACTTCCTGGCCATGGATCTCCTCAAAGTGAGTGAGCTTAGGGCCTTTGTGGAAATGTGTAGACATAATCCCAGCATTCTGCATATTGAGGAAATGCACTTCCTGAGGGAGTGGGTGGAGAACATGGAAGGTAAAAATACCACCTACTGCTCATAAAACCAAATCAAAAGAAAATAAGGAAGAAAAACAGATAGTAACAAGGTAGAGGAAGACATAAAAACATCAATGGAGGAAAGTGATCTAGAAATTTACAATGATGGTGTGATTAAATCAGACACCACTGTCCCTCAAGAAATGGGACATGAAAATGTAGAGATAATGGAGGAGGTGATCGATCAGGCAAATGATGAAAAACTGGCTGCTGTTGATGCCCTAAATGATGGTGAACTGCATACAGAAAGCCAGTGACTTATTCACAGATGCCATTAAGCTGAATCCTCTCTTGGGCAGTCTCTTTGCCAAGAGAACAAGTGTCTTCATCAAATTACAGAAGCCAATGCTGCCATCTGAAACTGTGACAGAGCTATTAAAATAAATCCTGATTGAGCTCAGCCTTATAAATGGCAAAGGAAAGTACACAGACTTCTAGGACTTTGGGAAAAAGCAGCCCAGGACCTTGCCCTTGCATGTAAATTGGATTATGTTGAATATGCTAGTGCAATGCTGAAAGAAGCTCAACCAAGGGCCCATAAAATTAATGAACCTCAGAGAAAGTATGAGTGGAAATGTGAAGAGCAAAGAAAGAATGGAAAGGGTTAAGAAGGCTCAGGAGGAACAGGAGAGAGCCCTGAGGGAGGAAGAAACCAAACAATAATCAGGAGCTCAGTGTGGCTCTTTGCCAGGGGTGGCTTTCCTGGAGGGATGCCTGGAATGGGAGCAGGTATGCCCGAAATGGCAGGAATGACTGGACTCAGTGAAATTCTCAGTGATCCAGAGGTTCTTGCAGCCATGCAGGATCCAGAAGTCATGGTGGCCTTCCAGGACGTGGCTCAGAACTCAGCAAATATGTCAAAATATCAGAGCAACCCAAAGGTTTTGAATCTCATCAGTAAATGGTCAGCCATATTTGGAGGTCAAGTGTAATGCCCATCTGACAGATAAAGACCCTTGTTGAAGGAGAAGCAACTTGAATCACCCAATGGATGTCACAATAATACAAACCAGGGTACCTCTGACCTTGTCATGAAGAAAGCTGGGGTGCGTTGAAGGAAATCCTTCCCCTTCTGCCCCAAATGCCGCGGTAACACTTGACAGTGGTTTGCCATTATGGTATTCTTTCAGATAACATTTTCCTACTAGAAATTATAAAGCTCAAACACTTTTAAACCTTAAAAATATTTTAAAAATATATTAGTTTAAGTAGGAAAGCCTCACTCTTAATCCAAACTTTGAAGCTAGAATGTATCCCAATAGCTGGAAAGTTTCAACGCAGGCACTTGAGGACCCAGAGGCCCATTCATTGCTAAAGCTGCTCCTTTAAAATCACCTGTCATAACCAGCCCAAAGCATAGCTTGTTGCAGAACTTTGCACAACAGGAAATAGCAAACAGATACATTAGCATTCCAAGTTTTTTCAATGATCTCGGTTTTTCCAAACAGTTCAGACCTTATATGTTCTTTTGGCAAGAAGTCTACCTTTTTGAGGATTGCAAGTGAAGTTTTCCCAAGTGTTTATGATGGAGTGGTGAGGATCACTGGCTTTCCAGTCTGCAGTATCTGGGCTCCTGGCACCCAGTTCCCAGCTGTTAGACCAGTGCCTCCTTTTTTTTTTAAGCATGGTAGAGTTTCATGTATAAAACCCAAATCATGACTTACTAAGATTAAGATGCTATTTTTTAAAAAAGAGAATCTAAAATCCATCACTTAAAACCATGTGGAAATGTATGTCTCATTAAATCATTCAGGGGCAGTGGGTCACTATTGGCAGAGCATTCTACCGTTCTCAACATATGACCGTCCCTGAGTACAGGGACGTCGTTCAACCTTTGCCATCGCACAGAGATCGGAAAGAGGCCAGGGTGCCAGCGTATGGCATGCTCTGTCCTTGTAAAGACAAACCTGAAGTGCCAAATATAACATCTTTTTAAATTACATTATCTAGAACTTAGACACGTGGTGGACCTCTTGATAAGGAGTCTGAGAAAGGTAGTTTTTAGCTAGATATATATGTGACCAGCAGAAACTCTATTTCCGAAAGAGGTTAAGAATGGGTATTGGGAAATGACTCACAATCTAATACACTACTGTGAATCATTTGTTCAGAAGCAACTCTAAAGATTAGACCAGGAAAGAAAGATTTAATACAGAGAATAAAGTACTTTCAAAACAGTGAAAGGATGGACCTAAGTCATGGGCTTTAAAAAGGACCATTGCGCTGCAGAACTGACACATCCAGGGGCTGAGCACCCCCTGCCCCCAGGATCTACTGAGCACAAACCTTCACTTTAAAAGCAATTCCAGAAATCAGAAAGGTAGGATCAGCTGTCACCACTACCTTGGACACAGCTGCCCCTCAACACCAAGGGAAGTGAAGAACGACCACTAGAATACTGCTTTTAAACACCAAGAGCTTGCTTATCAATAGGAAAAAAAAAGTCCAAAGCCACACAAATATTCCTTGCTTTCCACCTTTTAATTTGTGCAAATACATTTTAATGGTAGAAACTAATTCTCATCCTGACTCTTGGGAAGTGTCACTTTAAGCTTTTCAGACTCTGCACGAGAAAGAAGGTCGGAGGGGTGTTTCATGAGACAATCCACAGCTCTCACCCATGCTGCTGAGGAACAACGGGCAGACCAGCAGGGCAGATGTTGTCAAAGCATTATTTTATTCCAACTGAATACTCTTTAATAAACTTGTATCTGTTCTTAATCTTTAGTGATTGAATAATCATCTTAAATGAAATGATTGGATTAATTTCACAGAGAAAAATCTCAAAACACTCAGTTTGTATAAGGTTAAGGAATACCAGTATCAATTTGTTGCTCCTTTATACTAGACTTTAAACAAATACTGTTTTTGAAGGTTTGAGCATTCTATCTTTATAAAGACTTCATACACTATTGATTTGTTTTTTCCTCCTCTCAAACTGAAGTGAATAAAAGAGAGAGCAATTTACTTTAAATATAAGCTCCAATGCAACTAGCACTTTATTTTAAAATAACTCAATCAAGATACTTCCCTTCCTTTGTCACTTTCCTGATATTTTAAATTGGAATTCACAAACAAATTTATCATACCTACAACAGCTTTCATTTGTTTTCTGATGAGGTACGAACTGGTTCAGATCACTATACTAGGCAACAGGGCAAGGGATAGGAAGCTGAACTGTAGCCTCCAGGACAGCAAGGTACTGCCAGTCTTGTTCGTCACATTATACCCAGCAACAAGCAGCTGCTAAGCACCCAGTAGATACTCTGTAAGAATTCTTGACTTAATAAGTGAGGTCCTGCTTTCAAAGCATTTATACAAGTAATATTGGGAAGAGTATGAAAGACAGAAAAATGCTGAGCATATATAAAACATGCATGTAGCCAGTCTCAAGGTTCGGGATCATAGTTCTCTGTATTAAAATTTAAAGATGACTGTTAAGCTGTATCCTACTGGCAAGGTCACTGCTGAAGAATCCTTCCTGACTCATTTTCAGCAGCAGTATGCCAAAACAACAAGCTACTCACATTGACTTCCTAGCTAACCTTGTAAATCATTCCTTTATTTCTACTTTTATCAAATATGATTACATAATAAAAATTACTTTTTTTAATTGAAATTTACTAGGGTCTTCAGGTTAAGCAAACAAAATCAACATTTTCCTAAGCTAGAGAAAATGTGAATATATTAAATCAGGTTAAAGAAAACTTGATCGTCAAACTCACAGCATGACGAGAGCAGCACTTCAAGGGATCCGCCCTTCTGTGAATTAAAACCACTGTTAACACCATCCTGATCCACTCCCACAATCAAATGCATGTTACATCATCAAAAGTACTTTAAAGGTATATATTTTTTGCATATTACTGTTCAGTATCTCTTGGCACAAATACTCTTTCACACATTGAAGCTATTTCACTGTTAAATGTTTGTTTTGAATCCTTTACACATTAGGTAAACGCCTTTTTTTCCATACCACTCTCCAGTGTTTGATGAAAGATAGATTCCTAAACGTGCCAAACCTGCAGAACAGGAATGAAAGCTTCCAGTGAAAGCATAATGTTACCTTGAGATAGAAGTGTTTTAGCTTGTATGAGCATATTTCACTCTTGAAAAGAAATGTGATTGCATTTCATTTCTGGAAGATACATGCTTCAGGTAAGAGACTGAAACAAACTTGCTATACTTAACCAAATAAGTAGGAGAATATTGGAATGTTTTCTTGCAACAACGTAGCTAATTATATTGTGAAACTTAAATGACAGATGACTTTAAAATCTGAATAAATTTGTGTACGTTCTCCAGAAGACAGATATTTTCCTGAAGTACAGATTATGCCTTGATTATTCCTTCTCTCCACCCCCCTTCTCTCTTTCTTCTCCCCTTCCTCTTTCCCTTCTCCTCTCTCTCCCTCTCTCCCCTAAGGCAGACCTCATGGTTTGCATTGACTTCATACCTTTTCCATCATCTCCTAACGGCTCACTTTCATGTGCCTCAGAGTCTTGAGCCAATTTCTGTCATGTGTGCTGGCAGATTTTTTTCTTTGTGCACATTTTCACAGATACACATATATGTTTAGTGTCTAGAAGTTAATGCAGGGAGTCTGTAGACTGGGTGCCGATGATGCCTCCAAAAGGAAATTTTTATTCAATGAAGTGTGGATATTCTTAATATATGGGCTTCAAGCTGATTAGAGTTCCTGATGGAAAAAGCGGCTGCTTTCTTTCTGCTCTGTCCCTCCACGCTGGGCTCCTTCTGCCCGTGCTGCCCATCTGCCCTTGTGTTGGCAGTTCTCTGAAGGCCAGTGTGAACCAATCTGTGTCCCAATTCCCCCCTTACCCTCTTACCTGGCAAAAGATTAGATATCTGATGTCTAGGGTTTAAAATACAAATGATATACCCCACTCTAAAAAATAATGACAATGCGTGACTTGTGTATAGTGTTAAATTTTTAGAATACATTCTCTTGTGTTATAGTGGATGTCAGATAACAGACTTAAAGAGGTTAAGGAACTCATGTCACCTATGTTCTGAATAATGTAATTTATGTCATTAGTAATGCCATTAAGAGCTCAGATTTGAATCAAGGTTTTCTTGTTAAAACTCAGGGGCTCTTTTCCTGATATGCTACTTGCACTCCATAAATATCTTCCTACCATCTGGGGCATGTAGAAAGCAAGTGTATGAATTGAACATAAGAAAATAATACCATGATTGAGCTGGTAAAAAAACAAAGACAAAATGCAAAACAAACAAACAAACAAACAAGCACAAAAACAGCTTGCTCTGGCCAGTGTGGCTCTGTTGGTTGGAGTGTCACCCTGCATGTCATCCCCTACACTGAAAGGTTGTGGGTCCATTTTCCAGCTGGGGCACACACCTGGGGTGTAGATTTGATTCTCCATTGGTGAACTTATGAGGGGAAACCAGTCAGTGTTTCTCTCTCACATCTCCCTTCCCTGTCTCTCTCTCTCTCTCTCCACTCCTACCTCCCCCTTCCTCTCTCTCTAAAAGCAATGACAAAAATGTCCGTGGGTGAGGAAATAAAAATACACACATACATACACACATACACACATACAGTTTCATCCATCTCCTATAGAAAAGGGTCATAAATAGCCATTTAATTGAATGAGCCAGCTCATGTGACGCCAGCGCGAACCTCCAGGCCGCAGTTAGGTTTTCTGTCAGGGCTGTGAGCACCTTTTCCTGAAGAAGCCCCTATTCAAGTAAGCAAAAAGCAGAGTATAATTCTCTTGAAGTTCAGAAAGAAAAAGTGATATACTAGTCGTTTCCTATCTAAAAAGGTATTGCATTGTATTTCTAATTAAATTATTACTTTTTTACCAAATTTATGATTTGATAAAATGGCACACAGGTAATCATGGCAAAAAATGAATCATTGTAATTATTTAAGTACAAATCAATTTTTGTTGTTATTAGCTCAATAGTTATTTTATAACACAATTTATCCATTTTAAGTTATTAATTATGAGTTATTTTTCTGTTGAATACAGTATTTCCAGAAATTATTTTCAGCTACAGAATAAGGGTGATTTATGTCTTTGAATTTCTAACTTACACATAAATGTTTTTCTTTTTTGACAACTCATTCTTAATTTATAAATATTTTCTAATTTTATTGTGATTTTTCTTCTTGAGCTATTTAGAAGTGTTTTTACTTGAAAGCATATGAGATTTTTTTCTAAATTATCTTTTTTGGCTAATATTTAACTACATTGGAGGCAGAGAGAACAGTCTGTGTAATACTGACTTTGAATTATGTTAAAAGTCACAGAATACATGGTCAATTTCCATAAGAAATAAATGTCCTTGAAAAAAATGTATAACTTCCACTTATTAAATGCAATATTCTATGTATGTCCATTTTATCAAGCTTATTAATTTTGTAAAAATATTCTACATGCTTAGTGATTTTTTTTCTAATTAATCTATAAATCATATGAGATTTCTATTAAATCTTCATTATGAAGGTGGATTTGCCAGTTTCTCTTGTAGTAGTACAATGTGTTGTGATAAAAATTTGGAAGGAATTATTCTTAGTACATATCTGAGATACCCACCTAGTGAATTGAATGTTTTACTTCTATAAAGTGCTCCTCTGCCCCTCCAGGCATGTTCTTTTGCTGGTAAGCCCTTCCTGTCTGTTTTTTGTTGTTACTACTTGCCTGGGGAGTCTTTTTCCATCCTTTTGATTTTAAGCAGTCCTTACCCTTGCAAATATGGTATGTCACTGGTAAACCCACTTAGCTTTTTAAAATAATTTTATTTTTTAATTTTGGTTGACATACAATGTTATATTTATTTCTGGTGTGCAACATAGTGATTAGACATTCATATAATTATGAAGTGATCACCCCAATAAATCTAATACCCATCTGGCACCATACATAGTTATTACTATATTTCCTATGCTGTACTTTACATCCCCGTGACTGTTTTGTTACTAACAGTTACAGAAGTAACTCTGTGCTCCTTAATCACTTCACCTCTTTCACCCTTTCCCCCAACTCCCACTCCCCTCTGGCCACTTTCAGCCTATTCTCTGTATCTGTGAGTCTGTTTCGATTTTGTTTGTTTATTTTATTCTTTAGATTCCACATACAAATGAAATTATATGATATTTCTCTTTATCTGGGTGACATTTCACTCAGCACAATACCCTCTAATCCATCCATGCTGTCACAAATGGTAAAACTGCATTCTTTTTATGGCCCATTGTATACATGTACCACTGATTTTTTATCCACTCATCCACTGATGGGCATTTGGGTTCCTTCCATATCTTGGGTATTGTAAATAATGCTGCAATGAGCACAGATTTTATACACACACACATACACACACACACACACACATATACATGTGTGTATGAATGAAGCAGACATCAGCTAGCAATGTCCATGTCATTATGGATGAAATAAAACATATGCACAGACTACCAAGTCCCGTGGAGGAAAAAGGACAACCACATGGCTTTTCTCTCAAGGGGAGCAAAAGCCGCAGCCTCCACCATGACAGGCCTTTATTCTAATTCTCCCCTCACATTACAAGATGGTCTTCCTTCACCATCCCCGGTTACAACAAAGGAGCCAATGCCCCTAATCACATCACAGAAGAAGGATATTAGAAAATGAAAAGGCAAGTGGTTGAGTGGGTTACACTGGTCCCAAGGTTTAGCACTTGCAGGGTGAGGGAGTTTTCAGCAAAAGGCAAGCCTCAAAACAGCCTAGGTACATTGCAAATCTGATTACCCACGAGAGAACCTATCTGTGGGTGTGGGTCCTGTGCATCTCTGAGTGGGAGCTGGGCCCACACCATGCAGAAGGGTCTGCCACACACATATATATATATATATATATATATTCTTTCACATGAGTGTTTTGGGTTTCTTCAGATATATACCCAGAAGTGGAATTACTGGGTCATAAGGCAGTTCCATCTTTAATTTGTTGTGAAATCTCTGTACTGTTTCCTGCAGTGGCTGTACCAATCTGCACTCCCATCAAAACGCACATGAGGATTTTCTTTTATCCACATCCTCTCCAACACTGGCTCTTTGATTATTTATTGATGACAGTTATTCTAACAGATGTTAGGTGATATCTCATTGTGGTTTTAATCCCTATTTCTCTAAGGATCCATGATATTAAACATCTTTTCATAGTCTATTGGCCATCAGTGTGTCCTCCTTGGAGAATTGTCTATTCAGGTCCTCTACCCATTTTTTTAATCAAACTGTTCGGTTTTTCTTTTCTTTTCTTTTCTTTTTCCTTCCTTCCTTCCTTCCTTCCTTCCTTCCTTCCTTCCTTCCTTCCTTCCTTCCTTCCTCCCTTCCTTTCTTTTGTGTTGAATTGTATGTTTTCACTATAGATGCTGGATATTTACCACTTACCAGATATATCATTGGCAAATATCTTCTACTATGCAGTAAGTTTTCTTTTGATTTATGGATGATTTCCTCTGCTGTGGAAAACCTTTTTAGTTTGATATAGTCCCATTTGTTTATTTTTCTTTTGTTCCTCTTACCTGAGGAAATATATCAGGAAAAATATTGCAAATGTACAACTTCATGCATTGTTATAAATTGAACAACTTTCTAATCACCCTCAATGTCAAGAAATGAACCTTTCCTACCACTGCAGAAGCCCTCCACATATCCTGGATCACAATATCCTTCCTCTCAAAAATAAACACTCTTTTCATATCATTTCTGAACTTTTCTATAGTTTCATTATCCAAGTATAATCCTAAAGTATATGATTTTGCTTTGTCCTCTTATTTTCTATTTTTTTGGAGGGTGGTGTAGGGGTGGGCATATTTTTACAGCCTTTTGCAATTACTGTATTCCACCTCATTTCCTCCTTTTCAATTTATTTGTTAAAGAAACTAACTTATTTTTTCCAGTATTTCTTTCTGCCCTGATTTAGTTTAGCATATTCCTCTGCTTTCTCTATTTTGGGGGGCATTGGTGATTAGATTTAGAGGCTTAATCAGAATATATTAGGATTAGACATTTTGGAAAGACTCCTTTACTGTAGTTTGGAATTGTTATCAGAAAGCACAGACCCCTGGGCGCCTCTCTTTTTGCGATGTCAGCAGCCATCAATGCTTGATGCCTAGATTTTACCTTTCATGACTTATTATAAAAATATTAATAACTGTATAACCCAATTATATCATTATTTCTTTATTTATTTGTTGTAATACTTCTACAAAGAGAAACTTTGCCTCACATGTAACATTTATCCAGTGATCATTTCATATCAAAAAGATTAAGCAAATATTTGAGTGTGTGCTTCATTAATCCTGTGTTGTACAAAGACTATTAGTAGCTGTATGTGTGTACCTGTGTCACCCTACTTCATGTATTTAAAACTGTTTGATATGTTTTCCTCCATCTCAGTTATTACACTTACTAGCCAACGAGAGTCTTTTCAAGTTGGCTCTCAAGTGCTATTAATGTGCCCTTGTATTCTCTAGTATCTTCCTTCCTAACTAGTATAGGAGAATCTACTGGGCTCATCTTATACATTACTTACTCTAGACCTAGAATCAGTTGGCTTTTTTCAAGTAGCCCGGTTTTTTTTTTTTTTTTTAGTGGAAAGTGGTATTTCAACATAACAATCTAGATGTTAAGGATGCTCATTGTTACCAAGATGCACATTATTTCAATTCTCCTTCCCAGAGAGAGAGAGAAATTTTTTAAAAAAATACCTCATGAGTGCATTCTGATACTTTCAGTCCTAATTTTGTACTACAGAGAATATTGATTCTCAAAGGCAATGGGGAAGCTACAATCATTTGTTTTATCCGGTATTACACACAAAATATTCTGAGGATAACAATTATAACACAATCATTTATATGACTACTAAAAGGAGTTTTCAAAGAGATTTATACCTGTTCTCTTTATTTCCCCCACCTTTGATTGAAGTTGAACTGTATCTACATTGTCAGTGTAGATTGCCATTTTAAATGTTACCTATAACCCTCATCTACCTGAGTTCTCTAAGAAAATATGTATAAATTTAATACTCACCAAGAATCTTTATGTTGATGTATCTTTATCATTTGATTATCTGAAGTTTATTCTCTAGCTGCTTATTAATAAATAATCTATAAGAACAATATTCCCTAAGTCCTTGTGTAGGCATAATACTTTGAGAAATTTTAATTTAGAAGTCAGTCAGTTAATATACATTCTTGGTCCACATTTTCTTTCATTGAGTATCTTAAATATATCACTACTTGATTTTCTTCTAATACAAGGTGCTAAAAAGTCTAATGACAGTTCTTTTTCCTGTTAGGTTATAGACCATACTGATCTTTTTCACTCCTGTTACTCAGTACCTAGTGCTTAGTTTGCAACAGAGTATCTTTCAATGTCTTCACCTTCTTAGTATCATCTTCATCTTCTTCCTTCCTGTGTTTTATCTTTTTTATCACCTCTTTTTCCTCCTCCTGTTTGTATTATCATTTATTTTTCTCCTTGTCTTGCAAAATTCATGATTTGTGTCTGGAAAACAAATCCAGGGCCTACGCTTCCTCTTCTCAAACCTGCCTCAATAACTACTGTTCTTCCTTCTCCTAGCTTCAGAATCTTCTATTCTTGAAACTTTACCTAATTCACTGATAAATTGCAATCTTCTTTTCCTGGTGCTCTTCTTTATAAATTTAATGTAAAGGATTTCTCTGAACATCCAATGAATTATTAAAAATAATGTCGAACTCAGCCATTCATTACTAATAGAACACTAAACAATAGATACTTAAGGAAGGAAAGGAGACCTATATATCGGTTGCGGTAGACAAAGAAAACAGCAGCGACAATTGCTTTGATCAGTTTAAAATTCTCATTGTTTGGTATTTTTTCCAGGTAGATTTGTTTGACAATAGGTGAAGTGTTATTGGCTCTTACCAAAACACCACTGGGCTGTGTTTAGGAATCATCCACCAGTTGTCAATTTCAAGGACTATCAGAACTGGGACTGTGGGCACAAGTTTATTACTGTGCAGGTCCACAGGGCAGAAACACGGGGTCTTGCGCTAAAATCACAGTGTTGTTAGGACTGTGTCTCTGGAGGCTTCTGGAGGAAATCTGCGTCATTACCCTTTCCAGCTTCTAAAGGCTGCTTGAATCCTTGTCTCATGCCCCCCTTGTCCACCTTTAAAGTCAACAGAAGAGGGCTGAGTCCTTTTCAAATCACATCATTCTGACCTTTTGTGCTTCCTCTTCCACATTTAGGGATCCTTGTTATTATTCTGAACTCACTCAAATAATCTTACTATTTTAAGAACAACTGACCAATAAATGTAATCCTATCTGAAATCTTTAATCCTTCTTTGCTATATAACCTAGGCTCAAAGGTTCTAGGGATTAATACAGGGAATATTGGGGGACAGGGGCATTAGTCTTCTTGCCACATGTATTTTCTATAGTCTTATTTAAATCAGGACCTGATAGCCATGCCTTCTCAGTTATGTCACAGCAGCTTCTAATCTGTATGTACGGCTCTGCCTCAAAGTCAGGTTAAATGACTTTTAATTATTTTATGCATTACTACATAATCCAGAGTGTAGATATTTACCAGCTGGTGCTAAAAAATATTTTTATTTGTTTATAAACTAAGAAATACTCTAGTTTGTAGATTGTGATGGCAAAGAGATTTTAAATTATGAGAATTTTTTAAATCACTAAATTTAATATTGAAAAAATGAATCTGGAAGAGGTTTTGTTTTTATTACATTTTCAATATGAATACGTATTTCTCATTCTACTTTATCTCCTAATAATGTGGTTCTTTTAGACAGGCTTCTAACCCATTTCAATTTTTACTGCTGCCAGAAATACTTGAAACAATATTGCTACTCATAAAAATGTAAAAGTTTTCAACTCTTTTCAGTAGCGGTGGTTTGAGTTAATGCCATGTTTCGGCAGCTAAATTCAGTTATGCTCTACCTGTCACAGTGTTATGACACGATGACCGATGCGCCTCCCTTTCATCCCTGTTTAAAGCGAGTTAGTGAACACAATTCTGAGACCTTTGGGTAAGCTGATTTACCTCTCTGTGCTTTAATTTCCTCACTTGTTAAGTGGGAATAATAATATCATAGATTGAATTGAGGAATAAATATGGTAACACATGTAAATGTGTGCATGAATGCAGAGAAGCAGCACAAAGTAGGTGCTCAAAAATGTTAGGTATCATTACTGTTTTCACTCTCAGGAACAACAAGGTGGCACAGACTAAAGGAACCTTTAATTTCAGCATCAGACCACTGATACTTTATTTAAAGACTTCCTTAAATGGCTTTACGAAATTAAAAAATAATAATAATTAAAAAAATTCTATCAGTTGTTTTGAAACCACCCAAAACTGTAAAAGCCACTTTCATATCGCCACATTAACTGTATTTAAGCTAAGCCAGAGCTAACTACTCTGAGGAAGATAGGAACAGGATATTAACTCTGGTCGTCAAAGTCATACCTGCTGACAAATTCTTAGTTCCCTGACAGAAACAAATGAAGGAGTATAATTTGTTTTAATGAAACATCATTTTCATTACTAACATGGAGATTAAAAAATAGCAAGTCTTATAAAAGAGATTCTGGCTAGATAATGTATTTCTAGACCCATGAATCAAAATAGTTTGGAATCATATTTTATGGATCAATTTTTCTGGTTAACCCTTCATTCTAATACACTTTTATTTGCATCCCTTGTAAAATGATTCACATGTCTATTAGTTCAATTCCTTGAGTGCACTATAATAGCTCCATTTACTCTTTTTTATATTATGTTTTTAAATTATATTTTATTGATTATGCTATTACAGTTGTCCCAGTTTTTTCCTCATTGCTCCCCTCCATCCAGCACCCACCACTCCCCTAGATATTCCTCAACCATTGTTCATGTCCATGGGTCATGCATATAAGTTCTTTGGCTACTCTATTTCCTATACTGTATTTTATATCCCCATGGCTATTCTTTAACTACCAATTTGTGCTTCTTAATCTCTTCGCCTCTTCTCCTATCCCCCCAAACCACCCCCACCCCCATAGCTGGCTGGCTTCAAACCATTCTCCATATCTATGATTCTGTTCCTGTTCTTCTTGTTCGCTTAGTTTGTTCTTGAGATTCAATTGTTGATAGATTTGTATTTTAGGCCATTTTATCATTCATAGTCTTGATCTTTTTCTGAAATAAATTCCTTTAACATTTCATATAATAATAGTTCAGTGATGATGAATTCCTTTAGCATTTTCTTGTCCGGGAAGCTCTTTATCTGACCTTTGATTCTAAATGAAAGTTTTGCTGGATAGAGCAATCTTGGTCATAGATCCTTGCTTTTCATCACTTTGAATATTCCTTGCCAATTCCTTTAAGCCTGCAAAATTTCTTTTGAGAAATCAGTTGACAATCCTATGGGAACTCCCTTGTAGGTAACTACCTGCTTTTCTCTTGCTACTTTTATAATTC
Organism: Anoura caudifer; assembly: GCA_004027475.1. Taxonomy (NCBI): domain Eukaryota; kingdom Metazoa; phylum Chordata; class Mammalia; order Chiroptera; family Phyllostomidae; genus Anoura; species Anoura caudifer. The sequence continues at coordinate 29,768 of PVKU01007749.1, read as the reverse complement.
CATCTTTATCTTTAACCTTTGGCATTTTGATTATGTTGTATCTTCATGTGGGTTTCTTTGCATCCATCTTGTTTGGAGCTCTCTTTGCTTCCTAGAGTTGCATGTCTATTTTCTTTGCCAATTTAGGGAAGTTTTCATTCATTATTTTTTCATAGATTTCCAATTTCTTGTTCTTTCTCTTCTCCTTCTGGCATCCCTATGATACGAATGTTGGTACACTTGAAGTTGGCCCAGAGGCTCCTTATGCTATCCTCACTTTTCTTTTTGGGGGGGATTCTTTTATCTTCTTCTTCTTTTTTTTTTTTTTGGTTCCTTGTGTTTCAAATCATTGATTTGAGCCTCAGCTTCATCCATTGTACTGTTGATTCCCTTGAAATTGTTCTTTATTTCAATTAGTGTATCCTTTGTTTCTGAGTAGACCTTTTTTATGCTATTGTGGTCCTCATAAGTTCTTTGCATCCTTAAAACCAGTGTTTAAACTGTGCATCTGACAGATTGTTCATCTCTATTTTGTTTAGTTCTTTTTCTGGAGTTTTGATCTGTTCTTTCATTTGGGCCATGCCTCTTTTTCTCATTTTGGTAGCCTCTCTGGGTTTGTTTCTATATATTAGGTAGAGCTGCTATAACTCCCTGTGTTGGTAGCATGACCTAATATAGTAGGTGTCCTGTAGGGTCCTGTGGCACAGCTTCTTCTATCACCCAAATTGGTTACTTAAGGTGTAGCCTCTGTGTGGGTTGAGTACGCCCTTCTCTTGTAGTTGAGCCTTGAGTGCTTTGGCAGTTTAAGGGGAAGAATTTACACAGACCATTCAGCAGCAAAAACTGGCTGTGACAACTGATTACCAATCTCTGCCCTCTGGGGAGGATCAGCTGTGCAAGGGCATACTCCACAGAGGAAGGCTTACTTCAGCAGCACTCTGGTGCCCCCTTTTGTTCTGTCTGGGGCCATTTGGCATAAGCTATAAAGTAATCAGCAGCTGGCTGTTTCTTGTGTTAGGCTTGTAGGTGCCATATCAAGGCCAGGCTGTGAACCAAGACCAGCTACTGCTAATAAGAGGCCTGGGGCCACTTAGTAAGGCACAGGGCTCACTGAGGCCAGCTGCTGCTTGTTTGAGAGGATTTTTGAAGATCAGAGGCAGGTGCCAAAACAAGTCATTCATACGGAAAAGCCATTGTTAATCACTTGGGTGAGCCAGTAAGTTGAGTGAGGCAGAGTTTCAGGGAATCAACAGTGTGAGCCAAGATGATGGAGTCTCAGGTATTGTGTCCTCTACACTCTGTGGTTTGGTGTAGGGAGGGCTCAGAAAATGGCCAATGGCCTCTTCCAGCAGTTCTGTCTTGGAGAAAGCTGTCCTCTAGCTGTTGCCCTGATGTCAGACAGTTCAGTTCCTCCTCATATGCTTCAGGTGCCTTTCAAGCTGCTGCCCTCATGCTGGAGCTCAGCAGGAGTGATTCTGAGTAACTTCTTGTGGTTTTGAGTGATTCTGAGTAAGTAAGTTCTTTAAGAAGAACTGCCTGGGAATCCAGAACTTTCTTCCACCAACTCAATCTCCACTGGTTTTTGCAGTCAGAAGCCACTGGGACTTAACTTCCTGCCATTGGAACCCTGGGCTGGAGGGCCTGGTGTGGGGCTGGGAACCTTTGCTCCCAAGATATCCCTCCCAATTTTTAATTGTTACAAGTGGGGGTGGGACCACCCCATTCTATGTTGCCACATCTCTGTGTCTCTGTCCCTCCTACCAGTCTGGATGGATTTGGTTCCCTATTTAACTCTGTGGTTGCAGGACCATCATTCCACTCAATTTCTGCTAGTTCTGAGTGACAGTTGTTCTATAGTTCAGTTGTGATTTTGATGTGGTTGTGCAAGGAAGCAAGCTGTGTTTACGCAGGCCACCATCTTGGAGATCTAGCTATTATACCATTCTCTATTAATTTCAATTTGGAGAAATTTTACACTATGGCAGTAGCATCCAAACTTCCATAGCTAGTAGATTGTAGCACTAAGATTCAATCCTCTGTCTGCAGTCTGCTTCCAGGGTCCAGGCAGTTAGAACTGAGCAGAGCAAAGACAATGGTTCAGGTACAGAAGGTCACCACAGTGGAAAGCCCAGGTGACTAGCAACTGACAAAATTGGGGAAACAAAGACCTCACCCCAAGGGTAACATTTCCTCTGCTAGCAATCCAAATGATCATGCCTATTTATTCTTTAGGGTTATAAATTCTAAGTAAAACGTTAGTGCTGATATGATAAAAAATCAATTACCATTGCAAAACACATTGATAATCATATTTAATAGTTAAACATTATCATGATCTATTCCTTTAAAATTTTTTGTCTTTAACACACAACCATATAATTATTAAAGAAATTAACAAGTTCACAAAAGTGGCACAAATACTTTTCCATTTCAAATTATAATTTATAAATTATAATTTTAGAACTTAAAAAGTTATAATTTTTAAGATTTATTAAATCATATTTTCAACAACTACAAATGAGCAACAACTTTTGAGTGAAGCAAAATACTAGGTATTGTGTTGTAAGTGAGTCACTAAAATGGTCTAAGAGCTAACGGGGAGGAGAAATCTTACATTTGTACACTGTAGCTGTTGCCTTTAGACAGTAGAAAACCACAGAAAAGATATTTCCTGGGGAGCTACTGAGTGAGTTTCTTAAATATATCATTAAAATATTTAATAATGTTTGTAGGGCACAAGAAGAGATTACAGAAAATGTAGAAGTCCTTTCAGAGACAGTACAACATTGCAGGTGAGAAAATGAAAGCTTTAGACTAGGATTACGGCAGTGGTAGACAGAGAAAGGAAGAAAGATTTTCTAAAAGAACTGGTGGTTTATTGAATACAAAAGAATAAAGCTAATGGAAAATTCAAAGATGAGACCTTGGCTTTTGGTGTGAACAATTGAGTGGATGGTTGGGCCATTTTCTGTCACAAAGTACCCTAGAATAGGAGAAGGTTCTTGGGTGAATTATAATTTAACTTTGGGACTTTCTGTTGGAGGTTTAAAAATTCAAGAGGGGATATTGATTAAGTAATAATAAAAATAGTCTAGGTTGGAGTCATTGACATATGGTCATTTAAACCACAAAAGGTATAAAATAACTGGCAAGAAGAGAATAATTGAGAAGAAAAAAAAAAACTCTGACAAGCATCAAGTGAAAAATGAATATTAATCCAAACAAGTTTTTGAGAAAAAGCAAAGAAAAACTTAGAGAATAGTGTCAGAAGAGCCAATGTAAGAAAGCAATCAACTTTAAAATAAGAAACATAGTAAATAGAATCAAAAGTTGCAGAGATAAATTAAGCAGACACTGATAAATGTTCATTGAATTTCCTGAAATGAAACTTACTGATGAACTTAATGAAAGTCCTTTTGGAGAAGTGATGCAAGAAATTTGCAATTACTAGTAAAGTTTTGGGGAAAGGGTCTAACAGTCTGACAGGATGATTGGTTACGGAGGGAAAAATAAATTTAAGACCACGTGTAGGGATGGAGTAATTGCTAATAAAGAAGATACTGTTTAGCTAATAAGAAAGACTTCAGCATGCTAGCATGCATATAGATGATTGACTTCAGAGGGAAATAATGATGATATATGCAAGTGACTCTTTAGTAACAAGAAGAATATGAAGGGGAATATCGACTTTAAATTGATTCGTGAAGCTCCAGTCATACTTGAGATGACTTTATTTTTCTATCACAGGCATTTTATGAATCAACAGTCCCCTTGGAATTTAATGTCATGAGCCTTGATGAAGTTTTAAATTACTCAAGGAATTATTTAATTCACTAATTTAAGGAGAAACATTAAAACAATTGTTTAGCTTATTTATCATATTTCTTTCTTGCAAGCTTTTATTACTAATTAATCAAATAACTTTTTGTTTCCTCTTATGCTTTTTCTAGGAAAATTCCATTCTTCTTTTATAATATCATTAAGGAGCTATTTGGAACAGAGTCAAGCCTCTCGATTATATAAAATAAAGAATGGCGTATAGTCGGAAAACAGATCTAAATCCCAGGGAATCACATGAAGAGCAGCATGAGCACCAGGAATTCCAGTCCATAAATCAACCCCTTTTTCCCAGCCAAGTCAGTCTGGGTTTTGATCAGCTAGCAGAAGAAATCAATAATAAAATTCCACTCTATCAGAGTGAAATTGAAGAAAACACTGTTTTCATGCCCAGTTCACCAAACTGGGATTCAAAAAAGCATTCATTAGATGGAACACAGGAAATAGCTTTGGATGAATTCAATTCTAAAAGCTCAGAACTCTCTTGTCACCATGTTAGGAAAGCAGCAGTGATTGGTTTTAGGCCTTCTGTGCTACCAAATCCTCAAGACACGAACAAAGAAAGCTCTTGGGGAAATTCCACAGGAAAACATTGTGGTGCTGATGATTACAAATGCAATATTTTGGCTCCATCATCTACTAGTTTGCATAAAATTAATTCACAAAAAGAAAATATTTTAGTTCCATCATCCACTAGTTTGGACAAAATTAATTTACAGAAAGAATCGGGAAACAAAAATCATACCTACCGTATAGGATTTAAAAGTAGCATTCTTTCTATGCATCTACCCTTCTCAACTGACTTCATGCCAGAAGAAGAGGACAAAAGGAATAGAGTTACAAACACTGTGGAAACTCCTTTCATGTTCTTTAAAGGGTCCTTCCTGCCCAGGATGTGGGAAGGTTCACACACAGAGGTATGTGTCAGATATACTGACCTAAAAATATAAATATGAATTATTTAATAATAGGCTGGATTAACTTAGTGATGAGGATACCTACCTTAAACAGAGAAATGTATTAATACTATATTTGAAAATCACTTATTATTTATTAATTTTGTGTTCCTGAATTATTTTTTCTGAGAAAACAGAAATAAAATTTTATAATTTTTAAAGTTCCCATTTCACAATATAAATAAAATGTTATAGAATTTACATTTTGTTACATAAAAAAATCACAGTTGGAGGTTTCAATAATAGTATTTTCTTATCGTGTCATGTTATTATATGCACACAGAAACACATCAATTTCATTACATTTAGATTCTGGGTCATATTATCATGAATTAAAACTTTAGATTGTTATTAGTAGGAGAAATTTCCCTTTACTCAGAGGCTCCTAAATTATACTGTTGGCAGGCAGGTTCTATTGGGATCATTCCAAGAGCAGGAAATTAAGTAATTATTGTGCAATTCATCCTAGTGATTTCATTAGTAGTTTTCCAATTGTTTTAGTAACTATAGATTTTCTTGTACAATATTTGAAATTTTCTCTGCTTATGCCAAGTGTTGACGCAAGTGAAATGAAGTTAATAGTACAAAGAAGAAATATTATCGCAGCTGTAATTCATAGGCTGAGTCAAAATGATTCTTCATTTATTCAACAACAATTTACTGTATTCTTAAAATATACATGATAAACTAGGAATAACAAATCGAAAGAAGAAAATGCATGATACCTGATCTCAGGAATAACATATTACTCAAATTAATTTGCAAACACTAAAGAAAGGTAAGAGCAAAATAACAGAGAAGGTGAGTTCACAGAAAAGAAACAACTAATTCTGTCTGAGGCACTTGTGGGAGAAGGTAGCACATCAAATGATCCCAAAATGAAAGTCAGTGAATGTTAGGAACATCTGCTATTGATCTTTAAAACATAACAAGTGCTAAACTTCCCCTTACTACTGAAAGCAGCTATGAAGTTAGACAAAATACATGAAGTAAATAATTTCAGGCACTGATCACAGTCAGTATAGGACATCCATCCTTGAAAGAAGGGAAAGCATTGGTCAAAAAGGCAGGGAAGAAATAGAAGAACAAAAGAAAATAAAAGAAACAAATGGAAACAAATATCATCATGGCCACCTTAAATCCCAAAATATCTGTAAATATACTAAATATGAATAGGATAAGTATTCCAAATAAAAGGGAGAAATCATCAAACTAAATATAAAAGACTTTATTACTGTCTACAAGGGATAAACTTAAGGCACAGATAGGTTGAAAATAAAAGAAATAAAAAGCTTTAACATTCAACCAGCAAAAGAAAGTTGATGTGATTATTAATACCAAGAAAAGTACAGTTCAATGGAGAGTATTATGAAAGAAAAAAAGTGTCATTTCGTAATAAAAAGGCCTATCAGAAAGACAATAAATTCAGATGTACATGAACCTAATAATAGATTCAAAACACATAAAGCAAAAATAAGTTCTTTTAAGGTTAATCATATACCCACCCTGACAGCCATTTATGGATTCCTTCACAAGAAATAAACCACATGTGTATATAAATATTTGCATATGAAAATTAATAGTTCTTTACAGTACCCCAAAACTTAACCCACATGTCCATCAATAGGGAAGATAGATAAACACATTGTGGAATATTTATGTGCTAGTATACTACTAACCAGCAATACAAAAAATGAACTATAAATTTGTGTGACAACATAAGTAAATTTAAAAATACGTGTCACTTAATGGAAAGAAGCCAGAAACAAAAAAACACATACACCTACTCTATGGTGTTAGATCTCTGGATAACTGTAGTTACTAAATAGATGTACAGATTGACAAAAGGAGATGTAGGGGAACTTTCTAAACTGATGAAAATGTTCCATATGTTGATTGGGATATTGATATAACATTGTTCACCTTTCTGAAAACTTAAATTATATATTTAATATTCATGCAATTTTCTATATGTATCGTTTCATTAAAAAATGGAAAAATAAAAGCAGAATGAATCTTTAAAACAAGATAAAAATATAAAACTGAATTCATCTTTTCACCACAGCAACTAGATTAATTTAAAAATTTTTATTTTAAGTCCATAGATTGTTCCATTCAGCTAATTGAAGTACCTCAAGGCAGTAATATGAGTCTGGCCTCCTTTTGTGGCAAAGTAAAAAAGTAAGTGTTGCTATTTCACTAAATTTTGAAGTTTATGTACCTGCATAAATTTGTCTATTTTAACATTATTGAACTGATTAATTTAGCATATAAAATGTTCTATAATCTTTAACAGTGAAAAGTATAAATTTATGAAACTTTGTTCATTAATCAACTTCTGGTATTGTTTTTGTTGTTTATAGTCAAATAATTTTTTAATGTAATTAAAGTTTTATGTTTCATAAAATTCCGGGGCTGCCCTTGCTATTTGTTGGTAGTTTAAGTTGATTTCTTTCTCATTCTTACTGTTCACCCATTCATTATTTAACAACATGTTATTCAGTCTCCATGTATTTGAAGGTTTCTGAATTTTTTCCTTGAGGCTGGTTTCTAGTTATAAGCCAGTGTGATCTGAGCACATGCTTGATATGATTTCAATTTTTTTAAATTTGATGAGCCTCACCTTATGTCCTACCATGTGGTGTATCTTTGAAATGTGTTTTCATGTGCATTTGAAAAGGTGTATTTTGCTTCTACGGCATAACATGTTCCATATATATCAATTAAGTCCATTTAATGTAGAGTGTTGTTCAATGCCACAATATCCTTGTTGATTCATTGTTTAGAAGATTTACCCATTGTTGACAGTGGGGTGTTCAAATTCCCTATAATGACTGTGTTGCTGTTGATACCTTTCTTAAAGTCCTCCAAGATTTCCCTTCCATATTTAGGTGCTCCTGTGTTGAGTGCATATATGTTTACAAGGGTTCTATCCTCTTGATGGACTAATCCCTTAAGTATTATGTAGTGGCATTCTTTGCCTGTTTTTATAGCCTTTATTTTGAAGTCTACTTTGTCTGATATAAGTATTGCTCCCCCTGTCCTTTTTTCATATCCATTTGCTTGGAATATTTTTTCCATCCCCTGACTTTCAGCCTGTGTAGATCTTCTGTTCTGAGCTGCATCTCTTATAGACAGTATATATGCAGGTAGTGTTTCCTTATCCACTCAGCTACCCTATGTCTTTTGATTGGTGCATTTAACCCCTTTATATTTAAGGTTATCATTGATAGCTACTTATTCTCTGACATTTATTCTACACTTGTGTTCCTCTCTGTCTCTGTCTCTCTCTTTCTTCTTCTAATAGCAGTCCCTTTAGCAACAGTGCTGGCTTTGTAGAGATGTACTCTTTAAGCATTATTTGTCTGGGAAGCCCCTTATATCACCTTCCATTTAAAATGAGAGCCTTTCTGCATTGAGTAGTCTTAGTTGTAGATCCCTGCTTTTCATTACCTGGATTATTTTGTGGCAATCCCTTCTGGCTTATAGTGTCTCTGTTGAGAAATCAGCTGATAGCCTTCTCTGAGCTCCCTTGTATGTTACTAGCTGTTTCTACCTTGCCACCTTTACGATTCTCTCTTTGTCTTTATTTATTTATTATTTATTTAAAGATTTTATTTATTTTATATTTAGACAGAGTGGAAGGGGGGAGAAAGAGAGGGAGAGAAACATGAATGTGTGGTTGCTTCTTGCCCACCTTTTACTGGGGACCTGGCTTACCCAGGCATGTGCCCTGACTGGGATTCAAACCACCAACCCTTCTGTTCACAGGCTGGCACTCAACACGCTGAGTGACACCTGCCAGGACCTCCCTTTGTCCTTCAAATTTGCCATTTTAATTATGATGTGCTTTGGAGTAGGCCTCTTTGGGTTCATCCTGATTGGGACCTTCTGTGATTCCTGAACTTGCATGACTTTTTTCCTTATCAAGTTAGCAATGTCTTCTGTTATAATTTTTTCAAACAGGGTTTCCACCCCTTGTACCTTTTCTTCTTCTGATATTCCTATGATGCGAACACTGTTACATTTCATATTGTCCTGAAGCTCCCTTAAACTATGCTATTCTTTTTGGGTCTTTTTTCATTTCGTTACTCTGCCTGGGTATCATTTTCTACTTTGTCTTCCCGCTTGCTGATTCAGTCCTCTTGCTTCATCTAGCCTGTTTTTGATTCCTGCTATTGAATTCTTGGTCTCTTCCTGGTTCTTATTCATATTCTCTATGTCCTTTCTCATGCTGCTGAAGTTCCCACTATGTTCCCTGTAGTCCCCATAAAGTTCCCTGCAGTTTTCACTGAGTTCCTTGAGCGTCCTCATAACCATTATTTTGAATTCTATGTCTGATAGCTTGCTTGCCTCAATTTCACTTAACTCTTTTTCTGGGGATTCCTCCTTTCCTTTTCATTGGGGGTTATTTCTTTGTTTCCCCATTCTAGGTGACTTCTTATTTGCTTCTGCATCTCAGATTGCTCTGCTTTAGCTGCCTATCTTTGTGAGGTGGCCTTCTGGGGTAGGAGTTTTGTGGGACTCAGTGGTGTAGTCTCTTTTGTGTCCTGATCTGGATGCTTTAGGGATTCCTTTATTCAGTTTATGTGGGCTCTCTTTTTGTACTTGGGCTTTGATTATTGATGGATCATTCATTGGTAGGTTCTCCCCTCCAGCTGGCTGCCTGGGAGTCACAACCCCTGCCACATCTTGTGTGCTGCTGTACAGGAGCTGGTTAACAAAGAAAAACCAAACTCATGCCAGAAAAAATACATCACCCCACCACCATCAGCAATACCAACAGCAAATGAGCAAAATTAATAAAGTTAGAAAGGGAGTAACAATATTATAAGATAGATAAAAAGAATATCGGATGGCTAAAAGAGAGAAAAAATATTTTGAGCAGGAAGAAGGAGAAAAAATAATAAGAGTAGGGAATAGAAACAAGATAAAGAATGGATAAAGTAAAATTTAAAACATAATGAAAATAGGGAAGGATGATGGCAAAATGGATTCAGAAAAGGGAAGAATATAATATGATTTCTGAAATAAAATTAAAAAGATAATGAACCAAAAGGAACAAAATTGCTGAAAAATCACAACAGGGTCAATAAAAATGACAACTGAGCAAAGATTAATAAAGGCAAAAAGAGAATAAGAATAATATACAAAAGAGAAAAGAGAATATGAGATGTCTACAGTAAAGAAAATGATTTTGCAAGGATAGGGTGAGGGGAAATAATAAGAGTAAGGAATATATTCCAGGCTAAGACAAGGGAAAAAAATAAAATTCCAAACTCATATAAGAAAGGGCAGGAGGAAGGCAAAATGCAGTAAGACAAGGGGAGAGTAACCTATGAAATTTGAAATCTAAAAAAAAATAATGAACAAATAGGAATACAGTTGAAGAAGAGCAGCAATAACCGTAATATTCACACCAAACAAGTCACAATTTAAAGGTGGAAAGAAAATAAGAATAAAAAGGGGAGAATGGAAGCGAGCTGACTAAAGGAAGGAAGAAGGCTTTTCTGAGGCTAGAGGAAGGAGAAATAGTCAGAGTAAGGAACAGGAACAAGGTGTTGCATGGGGGAAAATAAAATTTACAATGAAAATAAGAAAGGGCAGGAGAAGGTAAAATGGAGTAAGACAAGCTAAGGGTACAATGTGAGATTTGAAATAACAATGAAATAAAAAAGAATATAAAATCTAAATAAAAAGAATAAAAAATAAAAGACAAGGAATATGAATTGGTTGGAATACAATAGAAGCAAAAGAGGAAATATTAAAAAGCTATGTAAAATAAAGAAAAAATAATAATGCAAATTCCAAAGGAGAACATGGTGGAATTCACCTCAGCAGAGTTTAGTGTTTGCCTTCTGTTTTCTCTTTCTGGATCTGTTTTTGGATTTTTATCAGCTCAAGGTCCCTGGTGGGTCATCCAACTTTTGGCAGCACTGCCTGTGAACTTCACCTGCCTGTAGAGGGGCCTTCTGTTGCAATTGGGAAGGTAGGACCCCTGGGTCTCACCTGGGAGGCACTGTTCAGTCTTCTGAACAGTCTTCTGAAAAATCGTGGCTGTTTTCTCCCTGCTCCTGCACCACCTGTCTTGGTCTGCCCAGGCTTATTTCCAGTAATGTATAGTCTCTGATGAATTAGCTGGACTGATCTGTGTAAGAGGGTCAGCTCTTTACTACTTGGTCCTGGCCATAGCTCTGCATGCAAGCCAAGGCTGGGCAAGGTCCTGATTCCCCCTTGCTGCACCAATTTCTGATCTCCCTGCTTTGCTGGCTGTGGAATAGGGCCCCAGGAACCAGTGTAGTCTCCCTGAGAGAAGGTCAAAAATGGGCCCTTTAGGCATTTCTCTTTCTTTCCGTTGTAGAAACACCCTTCAGGGGGTTCTTGAGCCTGTTGTGCCTGTATTGCACAACTTCCCTGTTGGTGATGTTTGCGATCCTGCAGGAGGTGGGGGTGTGTCTTTCCCTTGCTGGGTGTATCTTTCCCTTCCTGGACATTTGATCTCCTGCCAGGGAAGGGATCTCTGGCTAGCTGCAAATAATCTCGGGTGCTCAACTCCTATCATCCAGTTCCCAGAGCACTTATCTCACAGCAGACAGAGGCCCGAACTCTTCACTCTGCACAGCCTCTGCCCTGCCAGCTGCGCCAGGCCGGGCTGAGACATCCTCTTGCTGTGCACTTTTATGATCTCTCTGCCCAGCTGCACTCAGTGGAAGCAAACCACACCCTCAATCCCTTATGCTTGCTGGCAAAGCAGCTGCTCCCAGGGTCCCTACACAGTATGCCTCAGCTCCCCTTTAAAAAAGTCTCTCCAGGCACTCCCACTGCAGCACTGAATTGTTGTTTGGCTTTCTGCACACACCACCTCTCCGAAAAAAACAGGAGTCTCTCACAGTCACAGCTGGCCATGGCCATCCCCCTTTGCCTGACCCAGGTGCAGATGGAATCCCTCTTTCTCTCTCTCTGGCAGTCTCCCAGTTGGCATTTGCCATGCCAGCTATGGGTGTGCTGCTCACTCTGTGTGTGTATATAGCCTGGATCTCCCTGACTTTGAGTGTCCAAGTCAGTCCTGGTTCAGGCCTAGGGGGTTCTCTGCTCTGAGAGGGGAGGGAGCTGCACTGAGAGGGGTCGGATCTCTGACCACCTCTCCACAGCTACAGGCACCACGCATGGGGTATCTCCCCTTCAACTTATAAAATCTCCTTACCATCTGTTGTGAAGTGTCCTCTGTACTCCTAGGCTTCCAAACTTCATATCAGCTAAGAATCTGTTGAATGTTCCATTTATTTTTTGGAAGATCAGCCAGGTATCGAGTTGGGAGCAAGAGCAAGTGGACTCAGCTTCCAAATACTTGGTGACCATTTTCTCCTCCTTCACCTTTCTCTCAATAACTTAATCTTACCAGAATTTGAACAAATGCATGTGTTTGTACATTGAAAAACAATTATTTTCACTAGGGATAGTGCCAAAAAAATCACTGACCTTCTTTTAACTAATCTAAAAATAAACTTCTTAATATAAAGGTAGATGCCTCTTTTAAAGACCAATTTCTTATTAGCAATTAAAATTTACATAATTCTGTCCCTTTGATTGCTAACGTTCCTGAATGTTTTGAAAAATTAATAGGTTTGCATCTGAGATCTCTTCACTTTTATCCATTTATAGATGCTTTAAATATAATAAATATATAAATAAACTTTATTTATCAGCTATAGCAGCATCCTATTAAATCATCATTTGGAATTAAAGATTTGAATCATTTATTCAGTTATTAATTTAAAAGCTATTTGAATGCCTAATAACTAGTTCATCATGAAACATTCAAATATAAAACAAACAAGCAAACAAAAAGCAAAGTTCCTGCCCTAAAGAACTCAATCATATCAGAAGAACTGAAAGACACACATACAGAAATGCAAAACAAAGCAAGTAAATTCATAAAACTATTTATTATTAATTTTTTATCTGGTTCACAAAAGAAAATTTACAATGCCTATTTGCAAAATGAAAAGTCATAGATAGACAACAATACAGTGAAACATGGTGATTACCAGAGGGACAGGGAGTGGGGGAGGTAGGAGAGGATATAGGGAGGACCAGTGGTGATGGAAGGAGGCTTGACTTGGGGTGGTGAACACACAATGCAATATACAGGTGATGTATTATAGAATTGTACCCCTGAAACCTATATAATTTCATCAACCAATGTCACTCCAATAAATTTAATTAATTAATTAATTTACTAATTAATTAAATTAATTTATTAATTAACAATTTGGATTCCTAAATTAGGGTCTTTAGAGATATTAGTATTGATTCTTCAGGAGTATGCTGCTGTAACAAGCCAACAACTAATACTGAGAACTTGACACTTTAAATCTAAAATGCGCTATAGTAGTCTCCCCCTTACCCACAGATATATGTTCCAAGACCCCCGGTGGATGCCTGAAAGTGCAGACAGTACTGAACCTATAATTCTACTTCTTTTCCTACTATATACCTTTTCACTTAAAGGAATCACTTTATGGCTTCTCTTTGTCATACCCAAATTGCCTACATCGCTACCCTTGCACTTTGGGAACAGTATTAAGGCCAATAATGGTTACCTGAACACGGCACTGAGATACCCAGCAGTTGGTCTGATAACCGAAAGGGTTACTAAGTGACTAGTGGGTGGATGCCCTGGACAAGGGAATGATTCATATTGCAGACAGAGGGAGCAGAGCAGTGCAGCATATCTCATCATGCTACTCAGAGGATGCACAATATAAAAGTCATAAGTTGTTTATTTCTGGAACTTCTGTTTAATATTTTCAGACCATGTTTGACTAGGGTAACTGAAACCACAGAAAGCATAACTGCAATTAAATGGGGACTACCATAGATATAAATATCCTCAGTTATGCAAATAAATTAGTCAAATAACTCTCCTCTGACTATAAAACTACTAAATGGAAGAGCCAGGATTAAACTCAAGGCTTCTGGTTCCAAGGAGAAACTATTTTGCAATTCTCTAGCTCATCTGAGCAAAAAGTAATTACTCAGAATGTATAAATGACTTTTGACTTCATTTTTTTAATGTAAACTCCAAAGATGTATAAAACCCAAAATTTTCAGGAAAATGGACAGCCAGAATGGTATTTACCAAATTGATAAACAAAATTTATTTACCAATATTCTTATATTAAGATGAGTGACTTCTAGCTTTAAAAATTTAGGCATGAACAAAAACCAAAGGGAAGAGATCAAGCTTCAAAAGCAAAGTGAATAAAGCAAGTAATCATTGTACAGAGTGAGTGGTATTTATGTGGCATGAACAAAAATGTGTCCTTAATTGCGTCAAATGAGGGACTCCTGGAGAAGCTTGAAGATCACTCCTTCACGGTTATTTTTGCTGTTATAATCTTTACCAATCTACCCTAATAGCACTGTGCCACAAATCAGCTGCTGACTGTTTTCATCTTTTTAACCTTCTGTAGGAAACCTTGCATGTAGTTCCTTAACTTTTCCTAAGTATTATTTTCCCACATATTTTTCAGAATCAGGGAAACATACCATGCAGCTAACATGGAATCCAATTCGGGGAAGATCTGGAGCACAGCTACAGCATTTCCACATCAACTTTTTTCTAATACTAAGTTTAGTATAAATATTCTTATTGATAACTCAACACAACTACTTCATTTGATGCCTCATGGTAAGCAACCTTGCAAATAAGCATAAAAATCTACATAAAGCTGGTATAGGCTGCATAGCCTTGAGTCCACTGAGGAAAATCATTAAAAGTAGTATTATTAGTTAGTATTTTTGTCCTGAAGTGAAGAAAGAGGAGAACAGCTGAAAACATTTTGTTAACATTTGTTTAGCTATTGTTTTTGGAGAACTTTCTTCATAGACCTCAACCTAGGATACCTTATTTTCTTGCTATAAAATAATAGCAACTATAGCAAGCATATAATGTGCTTTTAGAATATTAAAGACAAAAAACTAATTTCAAAGATTCCAGGCAAAAATTGTATATATAAATGAAAATGCATTAGAAACAACTATTTCATTATCATATAAACAAGTCATGAGGTAAAATAGGCTTGGATACGTAGAACCATGTTAGCCCTTTAGAGCCCAGCACAATCACTGAATCAAATGGACTCAAAATCCTGGGGAATGGATTCCAGGCATCTGTATTTCATGAAATTTACCAGATAATTCTTATTTCTCTGAAATTTTATTTTGAATGCCTTTAAAGTTGTTTAATATTTTATTTCATGGTTATAATCAGCTATTTTACAAAATAATATCAATTTTTTGAACAAAATTTAGTTGCTGTTAAATACAATTTTACATATCAACTATTGACTCTTGACAACTCAATAATGATTCATTGATGACCCAATAAATATTTTCTCACTGATTTATTATTGTTACTATTATTATTAGGCTATTTTCTTTCTTACTCTAGTCCAGGCTCTGAGTAGAGGTAAGTACAAATATAGCAATATGTTGGAATATTAATAGGACCATCTGGTTGGAAACTAACAGAAACCAACTCTCACTGGTGTAGGTAGAAAAAGAATAAACATTTTTAAATAATATAGGAGTTTCTTACATAATTTAAAAGTAGGAATTCAGCAAAAATTTGCAAATATACTTAAGGCACAGATAAACAAATAGTCCAAAATTTCTTTATGCTTCTCACCACATCTTCTCTCTGTGTAATTGCTTCTCATGTTTCATTTGCTTTCTGCTGACTCATTTCCCTTGCTTTTCCAGAACATGTGAAAAGCCAGGCTCTCAAGCCTAAATTCTATTTGGCCAGCTACCTAAAGAAATTTCAATCTCTCTGTTGGATCCAATTCCAAATTTCTAAAAGCAGGATTCTGATTGCACAGCCAAGATCAGTCATTCTGCTTCTTGATCCAATCAGAATGGTTTGGGTCAGGTTGGCCTCAGTTGCTGCAGAAGAGAAAGTAATTGTGAGCTAGGGAAACCACTCCTGTTCTTCCAAATTACAATATTAATTTTCAACATCTCTCTCCCATTCTCCAGATATGTCTTTGTTGAATTTGGCAAGCCAGAGTCCTTTTTTTTTTAACTTCTATGAGAAGTTGCAGTAAAGTAATTAGGTCATTGAGTTTAGTGTTAGAGATGTATAGTGGTAAAGAGGATGTCTGTATCCTCAAAGATAAAGATATTAAAAGTATTTAAAAGGGGAAGGGATAGGAGTGTTATACTAAAATGAAACGACCAAACACCGGAGGGATTCAGGAGCACGATCCTTTATTAACGTGCAGGGGTCCAGAGGAGTGCAGACTCCAAATTCTGAGCCCCGAACAAAGGATTCAGGGGCATATATATACATTCTTTCTTCTGGGTTACGTGACACAAAGCAGGTTAGTTTGGATTCCCTTATATGGTTTGCTAGTTTCGCGCGCGCTACTCTGCCCAACGGGGCAGGAAATGGGCTGATGCTGAGCTCTGGGTTAATTTTCTACATCAGGAGGAAAGGGTGAAGTGGAGATGAAGGAGGAAGAATTAGAAGACAAAGGACACTTTCATTAAAACATACAGTGTAGCATATGCCATTGCTGGAAGGAACAGTTTTTCCTCTTTCTATTTACATTTGAAGGGGGGCTGCCACTATGGTTTAATTGACAATAGACAAATTAACAGAGAAAAGACAAGGCTTATTCACACCTGCATAGGAGCTACTCAGTAATAAATTACCTGCTGAATACCTAGAGGTTTTTATATCAAGTTAATGTAGAAGTGTGTGTGGGGGGGGGGGGCGTGGTGAGGGTGGATGTTTTGTGAGGATGCTTTAGAGCTGTAATAGAATAGAATGTAGGCTTATATTGTTGTTGTTGTTGTTGTTTTTGTTTTTTTTTTCAATGCTAATGGTAGGCAGTCTGTATCCTTCCTGGAATTTGCAGAAAACTAGCTCAGAGCAAAGAATGGTAGCTGTATTTTAGGGAGCATCTGTTTTAGTCAGTAATAAGAGAAGGTCAAATAATTTTCAAATATTTTTACTTTAAAATAATTTTGGTGCCAAAACTCTGTGGTAGAGGAAGAAATTTTTCTCTACCCTTCTAGATTCTGTTGACTGGTCTAATAATGAAATCAAAGTGAAAAAGATTAAGAGAAAGTGAACAAATTTAATGGCATATGTACATATGAGATTCCCAAATACATAAGAGAATCAGAGACCCCACATACGTGATAGGTTCAGAGACAGAAAGTTAAAAAGTTGTATCTATGATACTCAAAGCTAAAGATGAGTTAGAGCACCTTGGGGCTTCAGAGGCGAGGAAAGCCATTCACAGTACAATCAAACAAGCAGATGATGGGTAACTACGTGCTTGCTCTGTCTTATACATAGGTCTTCAAAAGTTGTATCTGGCCCAGATTTAACTCTTATTATGGGCAAGGCCCAAATTTAAATTCTTTAAGGAGAAATAAAAGTTTCTCATGTCCCCTCATGGTCTCGATTACCTTAGCTCAAAATAATTTGCATGCCAAACTGGCACATCCTGGGGAGGCCTGCTCCCAACCCTTCAACTGTACTCCCCTCACAGCTCTGTATTAGCATTTTACTAGTGATACAGAGATGCTATAAAGAACAAACGTCTGAGTAGTATACTGTCTACATAAGAACCATCCACACATGCAGAGAATTTTTATGAGTTTATTTCAGCCAAACTGATGACAATTGCAGGGAAGCAAAAATCTCAATGATTTGAGAAAATGCTCCTGAGAATGGCAGTCTTGCAGCTTATTTTCTACATTAGAATGGAAGGAGGAGACATAAAAAGGGTTGCATGAAATCCACTGATGATAGATTAAGGGGGTGGGAGAAAGCAAAACAGAGAAACCTCTGACATTGGATGAGTAATAAAAAGGAGAGACGCATAATTTGTTAACATTGGAGGGTACAGGGTAGTTAATAATTAACACAGCATATAAAGATGGTATTCGGGGAACAAGATAACAATGAGGTGTTCTGTGGTCTCTGCTCTGGTGTGGCGGGGGTGCCCCGAGGGATCTGAAATGAAGACTACTCTGACATTTCAAAGGTGTGTCATTTTTGATGCAAAAAGACAATAGACAGACCCATTGATTAACCATTATTAAGGAAGCTACAGACCTAGGAGATGACTACCCACTATGACCGACTTTCAGTTAAGAAGTTTTGTGTTCAGATTATCCTATGTGGTTACTTTTGATTTCTGAGCTTGCAGGGCCTGCCATGCTGGCCTTCCCTGAGCTTGTCAGGTTTAGTATGTGGCCCCTTTTCTGTCCACGGTATCAAAAATGACTTTGATAAAAGACAGATGCCTTTGCTAGAAACTTAAGGAATAATAAAATTTAGATAGTAAAGAGGAGGATGTGGGTAAGGAGTTTTCATCCCAAGTGAACTCCGTTTTCCCCAAACTGAGGAAATAGAATCCTTCCGGAATACCATGTCTTGAACAAGGAATTCTGTGTTCCACAATCTTTATCTATAACTTCAATGAAGTTGATTCCCATGTCCTTATTTCCAACTCCAAAGTCATTCTAGAGCCAATGTTTTTACTTTCACTATTTTATAGATTTAGATCATGCACAGATGGAACTCTTATTATGAGGTCATCTAATCTCCAACGTATTGGAAGTAGAAGTCAGTTTGTAAAGATTAAAGGGTAATTGAAAACTATTTGCAGAAGTTGTCTATAATAATAGAAGAAATAATTACATGAAAAAGAAGAAATAATTTCCATTGATACTATAAACCTCAGTTACTCTTTAGCTGTACATGATTGGCTACTGATTCTGTCTTCAGACAGAGTCCATAATCCTCAGAAAGTCTGCTGTTCTGCTGTAGTTACCAAAAACTGTGAAACAACCTTGATTGTAGCCCAGTTCAAAGGTCTGGCTTTGAACCAGCACACAGTTCAGAGTTTCAAGAAGCAAAATGCACAAGGCAGTTCCTCTGGAGTGGCGTTTCAAACTCTATTTTGAAATGGCTCCACTTATTTCAACTTTTACAGGAAGATAATGAATATATAAAAGAAAGGGGCTTTAACTGATGGGATTGGAGCCCAGTGTAAGAAAAAGAACATTGGAGAAGTAAGATTTAGTAAAAAGCAGTGATATTTAACATCTCAAAAGTGATGTAAAAGACTAGAGGAGGATACATAAAAAGTTTAAGAAATTAGATTTAAGGTGCGGAGTAGTATAATTAAAGAATCTCAAATGGGCCTTAGCCTTCTATATATAGTCAACAGATTGAGAAGAATTCCATGGGATGGGAGACTACAAGAAATTGGGAAAAGAATTATGTTGGCTGCTGAAATGAAGGCACAGGTATAAAATCTAACTTTAAAAAAGCCACAGTACTTGCTGGCTTACAATATGGATGAGAAATTTAACTCATATTGTTAATGGTTGGCTTCAAAGAGAAAGGTGATAATTCAGGTTTAGACATGCTGAAATTGAAGTAATAATAAAACATTCAAGGAGTAACATGAATCAGGTAGTAAGACATATCAAAGCAAAGAACAGGAGAGGAATAATAGGTAGAAATTGGATTATGAAGTCTTTGATGTACATGAAAAGATGAATGTGGTGAGGTGATGAATTCATGGATGCCCCCGATGGCATAGGGGACGCAGTCCTGGAAACAGGAGAATCAAGTTAGTTACAGTGAACTGGTGTGTTGAAGATGTTTTCCTGAATCATGCACTGGCAATGCTCTCCCCTACTTGTCAAAGCCCTTACGGTCATGATTTTTCCTGTGGCCATGTTTTTTTCAACTTCAATTCATACTATTTCATTCAATATTTCCAAGCAACAGTGCTTTTAAGATACTCTCTCCCTGTCAAAGTATTTCCACAATCCATAATTCCCTGAGATCTTTACCATTTGTTTATCCCACCACATCTTTAATAATGTCTTGATCTACCATAAAAACCTACATTTTGAAATCTATCATTGTACTCTTCCTTTTTTTTTTTTCATTGTGGCAGGTCCAGCATATCCTTTGTGCTACTTTTTATTAGCCATTTTGTATCAAAAATCTTTTCTTACAAACTTCAAGTTGTATCAGTAAAAGAAGCCAAAGCAGGGTAAACAGGTTAATTGCCAACAAAACACTACTCAGAAATGCAATTGAGTGTTTTAGACATATATTGTAATAAGTCAGCATGGCTGTGGCTACTATTAAGTAGCATATGCCTGTAAAATTTAGGGGGGAGAAGATTACGGAATGTAAATATGAAAGAACAAGGCCCTTTACATTTTAGTGTGCTTACACTCTGAGTCCCAGAGAATGTAGAAAAAGAAATCACATGTTCATTAAGATTATTATAATGTTGCTCAAGGGAGAACCTTGGGTGTCTCCTACTTGGGAAAGGAAGAAGAATCAGCTTTGGAGAGTTAGAATCATTAAGAGCACAGTCTTTGGAAATGAAAGATTCAGTTTAGACTCCTGGCTTGTCACTTATCACACACTATGTAATCTCTTTGGCATCTCCCAAGTCCCTAAGAGTAACCACAGCAGAATATGTTTTATGCACAGTTACAATGTACCAAAGATTTTAACATCAAGAACACAATTGTAATATGAAGACAGGCTAATAAAAAAAAATGCAAACAATATTTTCAAAAATATCTCCAAAGCTAATGAAACCAATAAATGAGATACATTTCCTTTCAATTCCTTTTAATGGAACTAAACAATAGGTCATAATGTGCATATCACTTTTTGTGCCCAAAAACTTTTTCTTAGCCAATTTATATGATAAGCTCATATTAACTTTTTATTATTCACCTTTGTTTTTAGCTAATTGTCTTGTCAAAGACCTAATTACAGAGATTCTACATTTTTGCACAAATGTCCAGTTATTCCACAAAGATTGTCTTCTAAGTATATGTGGCTATGAAGAATTCTTACAGAAGTAAGTAGCTTACAAAGGTAAATTTTGATCATTGTGATAACCTATGTCAAGCAGCACTTACTTTTCCCCCTTTAATCAGACTTTGTACAAGCACTGCACCCTCCTAACCAGAATAATTAAATCAAATGTGGCCCCTTTAAAGTGAATGGAAAATGTTATGAGTCATATTGACAATTTTATTCTTAGTTCTATTTTGTATTTTGTGTGTTAATGGCAACATATATTTGATTGACCTGTGACTAGAGTGACCAACCATTCATTCCAGTTTTCCCAGGACTTACGGGATTCCCAGGACATGAGACTTTCAGTCTTGACAGCAAGAATATCCTGGGAAAACCAACTAAACTTACCTGTAATAAAGTGTATTAGTGCTGATCACAATTTTTAAAAATAAATTATGTTGTAATAAGTAATTTTTAAAATTGGAATGATATTAGTATGTGGATTAAGTACTGAGTTTTAAAAATCATATAGGGTGATTGAATGATAAAAGAGTTTTTAAAAATTTAAATGATTTAGATGTCAGTAAGAATAATAATGAGTATTGTGCATATAAAGACAAATTATGTCAATATACATAGGCTGTTATATTCAAATACTAAGCAAATCCCTGATATATACAAATCCTTCCATTTCTATTAGGGAATAAATGACTATAATCAATCTATACTAATACTTGGCAACTTTATTACTTTAATAAAACCCAGGTAAATAAATTTTTAGTAACATTTCCATAGGGTAGTAAGTTTAAAAATACCTTTCACATTTCATTATTCAGGAAGCTTTTAAAACAATGAGAAAAAACCTGTTCTCATGTATGACAACTGCAAATACTTACTTGACAGAAACCACAATAACTGTTGGTCCTGAAATTCTTTGAAGACCTAACTTGAAAATGTAATACGACTGTAAGAAATTAAATATTTTTCTGCTGATATTGCATAGTTCTTCTAAACAGAAAAGAAATACAGAATAAAATGTTTAATAAGGTGTATTACCATTTACATTTCCTCTTTGTGTTTCTGCGAGTATCTAAAGATTGGCAACACTCAATGGCTAGGCTGTTTCTTCTACCAACCTACATATGGTTTTGAGAGCACATCTGAGGAGCAACGAGAAACAATCCAGTGATGCAATCTTATACTGAATACCCATTCATTAAATTTCACCTTCTGAATGTGCAAGTCACCAACTGTACATCAGGACATTGGTTGATGTCTAACATTTGATGCAAAGAACAAAAAACTTTATTAAATATACTCATTTAGTATCATCAGTAGGAAGCATCCAAAAAGCAAAAGTATTGAAGAACAGAACTTTGGAAAAGTATAATGTGGACCTTGACTTAATTAAAATTTTGAAAGGATAAGTCGTCCACAGTTAGATGGCTAATAGTTGACTGCTGAAAATGTTGTATATGTCATTCCACTCTTTTTCTTCTCACTAATATAAACATTATAGATTTCTAAAATGTTTTCATGGTCATCTCTTTCTATTAAAAATTCATTTACCTGAGTTTTAGTAAAACAAAAAAGTTACCAAGTATTAGTATAGATTAATTATAGTCATTTATTTCATAAAGGAAATTGAAGGATATGTGTATATCAGGGTTTGCTTACTATTTGAGAGTAACAGATTACGTGTACTGCTATAATTTACTTTAATAAGCAAATATTCATTAGTGTTCTTTCTAATATCAAAACCCATCAGATTTTTTTAAGTTTGTTCCTATGCAATCTATCTAAAAATATGTCCTTAAATATTTGGAAATCTTCATAAAGTTTTTCTATATCAGGAACACAGGTAAAGCATAATAAGTTAATAATGCAATAAGTAATAATTTAGTCTCTAGCAGTTGTAGTACTACAATTCTTCAGGAGTATTTGACTAGATTTTATTGTAATAATAATAATAATAGCCATTTATCTATTGTACAAAAATACTTACATATAGTGTATATTTACCATTGCATGATTTCTAACAACAAAAGGAAAAAAAAGCACAATAAAACTAAATTTCCAATAATACTACCAAATAATGGTAAAATAGGTCATGAACATAATTTTATTATAATGTGGCATAGAACTTATAGATTAATAAAATATTGCATCACATCTTAATATAAAATATATCATTACTTTTAAGGGTGACAAGATACCTTTATAAACCATATTTTAATACGTTAATTTTGTTAAAATAAGTATATTTCTATTTTAAATATAAGATAAAACTCTATACCCTAAAATGTTAGAGTAGTTACCCTTGAAAAAGGACTATAATACAAATATTTATTCTTCTTTTTTAATTTATAAAACTTCTACTATGAACTTGCTTTTTTGCTATTAGGAGAATAAGAAAATAAATTATTTCTTTGGAAAAAAGCATTTAAATGACAGTATAAATAATAATGTATGCTTAAAACAAGTTAGAAAGTAGAGTAAGGAGACCAATACTGAACTTATGAAAGACTGACAGAGCCTGAGCTAAAGTCTAGTTGGAGTATCCAAACTTCTGGCATCTCTAGGCCATACTGGAAGAACAAGAGTTGTTTGGGGACCCACATTAAAACACATACACTAATGAAAACAACAACAAAAAAAATATCTCATAATGTTTTAAGTAAATTCATGATTTTGTTTTAGACCACATTCAGAGCCATCCTGAGCTGCATGTGGCCCACGGGCCACAGGCTGGACACCCCTGGGCCTCAGCAGTGGGGCTAAAAAGGAGGTATTGTCATGAGGGCATGAAAATGGTGGGGTTCATGGCACATGATGACTGACTATGTGGGGCTGCATGGGAGGGAGAAGTAGGTGGTGTTGACCAGGTTTGATGGCTAGTTGAATATCAATGACATAGATGTCAGGGAAACATAAGTTTCAGGGGTGCAAGATAATCAAGTTTGAGACATGTTGAGTATGTGAGTGCCAAGGGGCATCCAACTTTAAGAAAGCGGATGAGATTTTAGGAAAGCAGGCCTAGATCAGGGAATCATTGGCTCTAACATGGAATGAAGTCTTCAAAACAGATAAGATCGCATAGGGGAAGTGACCAAAAAAAAAAAAAGTATGCTGAGAACATCAATATTTGAAAAATAGAAGGACATACAAGAGCAGAAAAATGAAATTGAGGAAAAGCATTATAAAGTGTAGAATACCTTAGAAAATGTGTTTTTCACAAAAAGGAAGGAGAAAGCTTCAAATACCAAGTAAATGTACCATCAAATGCTGAAAATAAATACTGGATGAAGATTGAAAAATCACCATTAAATTTGACAATTGGGAAGTTAGGTATCCATCCACCCACATAAGAGTAGTTTTAGTAAAATGAAGGAGAGAAAAGCAAGATTGCAATGAACAATGGAAAATGATAAATAAAAACACATAAGCGGACTACACTCTCAGAAGTAATGTGTGGTGAGAAGAGCCAGGAGAAAGATGGGGTGTTGTGTGCTGAGGGGAATTGGTCTGGAGATTTGGAGAAAGTGGATAAGAGATACCTGATAATATTCACAGGTTGAAGGGAAAAGCCAATAAAGAGGGAAGAATTAAAGGCACAGGATAGATCAATGGTGAACTAAATTCCAAGATGGTTTCAAGAAGTCACCTGAAGAGGCTGGTGGTGCTCTGAAGGAAAAAATTCCCTCCCCGATGACAAAGGCTAGCAGGAGTTCAAATGAATGAGAATTTAAAATTTTAATACCCAGAAAGAAAAACTTTTGGAAAACTGGAGCTTTGATAAAAGTAGGGATGTTGAAGGAAGAGGCATAGAGATGATAATAATAGTAATAATAACAAACACAAGAACAGAATCGACTTCCTTGTTAAAAGCAAGAATTTTCACATGCTGCACCATTGATTTTCATGTAAGAGAAGTATGATTATCCCCATTTTACAGATGGGAAATTGAGGTTAAAGGAAATTAAATGACTTCCTAAAAGTCATAAAATTTGGAAGCACCACGGTCAGGACAGCACAGGTTTATCTGGCCCTGCATCCTGCCGCAGTCTTCCCAGTCTATGGCAAAGCCTATGACATGATACAGGGTGGCTTGGGAACAAGTTACAGGGGTAATAATGATCATATCCTTGGGCACTGAACATGGGCTTACAGCTCAATACACATCATGCAGGTGCAACACAAGAAAGAAAAAGGAAATGTAACCTACAGGACATTTATTTTCTGACATATGAAATTTTTAAAAATCTTTCATCAGGAAATGTTTAGAAATGACTTGAACTAAGGAAAATTGTGATGACTAAAAGTAGGATCTAAATGTCATTTCCAGATTTCTGATTAAACAAAAATTAATTTATTTTTCAAATTTTGAGAATGTTTAAGGAAATAAATAATATCAAAATACATTTTACTCACTATTGATAATGTTACTTTCTATTACTGTTGCTTTGGAGAAATGAATTAACCTCCTTAACTTCAATTTATTTACCTGTTAAAAATTAATTTTTTTAATATAGTTTCTACTTTACAAATGAGTGTTAGGATTACATTTTAGTAATCTTTAATTCCAAATGTAAAAATTATATTAAGCCAGTACTAATCTTTTCATCATGTATGGATTGCTTTGAGTTCCTGTAAAGTGTGGGCCTTAATAAAATAAAAATATATGGTTGTTAAAATATAATGAATTAAATAGAAAAGTATCCCTTCTCACAAAAAAACTATTACTTTTATATTGTTATGTAGAAACATTTGTCATTTTAGGCTTTCCTTGTGTATTCAGAACTATGCTTCTTAATCTGTTCTGTTTTAGAATGAAAGAAATACATTATATTTAGTGGCTACTTTTAGCAGCGTCTCAGCTACTTTGGGCTAGATAAGGGTAAATCCTTCATACTTAAACGCCTTTGTGTCTTCCAGGTGGTATCTTTGTCTTTTCAACCAGTCACAATAGGTAACTACTTGCTGAGCAATCAAGTTCTGAGGAAGTAACTAAACCTTTTGTCATCATAATTAAAATGTCAATGGTCAGGATACTTTTTCACAATTTTGACAATGGTACATTTGTGATGCTGATTTTTACTTCTTCCTAAGTCATATTTTTCTATCTTTTAACTCAACTTTCCTTTACTAACTAAGGTTTGTAAAGTAATACATAAAATCGTAAAAAGGGAGTTAATCTAAATAAATACAATGCTAGGTAGATAGGTAGATTGATAGATATGATTTATAGATGGGTACAAATTACACATTTATCTACATTTACATTGATTTATTAAAACAGTGTTCTTGGATTTTAACATGTTCACTAGTCACCCAAAGATCTTGTTAAAAAACATTCTTTATTCAGTTGGTCGGTTATGGGGCCTCAGACTGCATTTCTAAGGAACTTCTGTGGGATGCTACTGCTTGAGGTCCACTGTTCACGTTTCAGGTAGCAAGATATTAGAGAATATTAGTGAACAAAAATTCAGACTGTATGAAAAAAATATGCATACTTTTCCAAAAAGGCATATTGAACAAAAGTTAAATTTAATCAACAAAGCATTTGGGATGTTATTCCTTGTGACGTATTGCAAAATTAAGAAAGATATCTTTCCTAGCAAGCCAAAACTTCCTTTCATAAGTCAACTATATTGTTATGGCAACTCATTTAGCGTTCATCTTAATTTGGTACCACAAACTTCTCACGTCAATTCAAACATTCCATTCTCTCTCTCTCCCCTTTTCCCTGTTTAATGTTTCAACAATCATGCCAGCAAACTTTAATGTCATGTTTGCATAGCTATTCTCAAAAAATGAGTTTAAGGTATCAATACTTTAATTATATCAAATACAGTGTCACTATCAGTATTCTCCTTAAAAACTGCTTTATACACAGTTTGAGGACAACACTAAAGAGTGAATTAAAGAACTACAACAGAAACTTCATTAATTTTCTCAGACTTATGGCAGCCTAATGTGAAGTTGTCAGCAGCATATGAAGAATGGAATACAAAACCAAGTCAAGCTAGAATAAATTAAATAGATAACAAAAATTCATTCAAAAATATTAACAGCTTTCTTCAAGTTCCTGGTCTGTAAGCCTCCACGTTAATTTCCACAGCAGGATGCCCTTTTCAGTCCCAGTCCTCTGTCTCCTGTGAGCTTATCCAGTACACATGTTACAGAACACTGGAGGTTCTTTATGTCCGCCGCCTTATGGAAAGATGTCTCTCAAAGCCAGAGATTTGTGAAAAGGAAAGGAAATGTTTATTTCATGCTATACAGAGTTAAAGTAGCAACCTAGCATCTTCATTAAAATATCAAAGTCCTTTAGGATACCCACAGATGCCCACAGTGCTTCCTATCTCCCTCTGCCCTAATTCAGGGTACTGTAATCTGTAATTCAGGAAGAGAAGCACACCTCCAGTATCCAGGCTCTTGACACCATCAGCTGTGTTGTTGTCCAGGCAGGATCTCTAATTAATCTAAAGCCATGTGGCACCTTCTCATGGCCTACTGGCAAGAGTCCTTTTCCCCTTCTTCCAGGCAGAATCTCTCTTGCTCCCAAGCTATGTAGCCAAAGGGAGCACCCCAAAGCCGCGTGGTCCTTCTTCTACCAAAGCTGTGGGGAAGGGGTCCCCACTCTGGCAAAACCTCGTGGCTCTCCCTCTTCACCAAAGCTGCAGGGATCTGCACTCTGGTGAAACCACGTGGAATCTCTCCCTCTGGCAAAGCTGTGAGAGGGTCTCCACTCAAGAAAAGCCAAGTGGCAAGTCTCTGCTAAAGCCACATGGTGATTTTCCTTCATAGGGCTGTGGGTCCTGCACTCTGATAAAACCCCATGGTTCTCTCCTCAATGGCTGCCATGCCTGGGTTTAAATCCCCATGCTAATCCTCCTCTGCAGCCCCATTTCTGGTCTCCAAGCTCTGACACAGGTGCCGCAAACAGGGGGAGTTGCCTTCCAGTTCCATTTTGGGTGGAAGTCACTCCCTTCTCCCTGGCTCAAAGCATGGCCACAGCTGTTTAACATATCTACAAAACTAGTTAAAGGTTATAGATATGTTAAATGACCATTCTGGAGGTTAGCTGCAAAGCTGTTGCTATGCAAAACAACTCAATGGCCCTGCTCGATTTGTCCCTTCCCCCAACTCACACCTGAGGGGGAAGGGGTGAGGACATCTTATATGTCTTTCTAATATTTCCTGGACATCCTGAGTTCTGGGCCCCATTCCAACTCCCTTTTTGGAGGCCCTCTCTTGGCTGCACCCTGTTACACACAGACGCCACGGGGCTCCTTCGGTGGCAGGCTGGAGACAAGACCACTTTATTCATCTTTCCTGTTAGAGGCAGCACAGATCCAGAGAACCAGAGACAGACTGTTTCCTGAGATGGCTCTGCATCCTGCTTTCCAACCAGACAGTGGCAATAGCTGTAACTCCACCTGGACTTGTAACCATTTTGAGCTTTTTTTCATGTATAAATATATTTATAATATACAAAGTTTAGTGTTACTTCATAATTTTATCTCTTATCTTGACCAGTACTTACCAGGAGTGCAGGTTTCTGTGTTTCTTAATCCTAACCTATGTGATTTAAGTTATTTTTTTCTAACAAAAATCTTGCTGTAGGTCTTACTCTCTAATTCACCTGAAAAATAATTTTCCCCATCAACTGCAGTGTGAAACAATACAATTTAGTAAACCGAAAAGCTTTTGCTGAGTAAAACATGACTGCGTTATTAATAGTAAACCACAAGTGCAGAATTAGAAGAGCTGAATACTCTTTCTTAAAAATTCCATTGTACATGGGCTTATAACTAAGGCCAGGTTTTATATCTTTGGCTTAAAAAATGAAGAAAACAAAACTTTATCATGTAACTGATTTTTGTCAAGGAATTTTAGACTCCAGAGTGCTGAAAAAAAATGTAAAAATAAAAGGAAGAAAGAAAAAACTAAGATAATTAATAATTTTCCATTAAAATTGTCATATACATTCTTAAATTTAAACTATGCGGGCAGTATCTACCTCTTCATTCATCAGCAGGGTTGATTTGTGTGATCTGACTGTGCACTCGTAGGTGCCTTTTCTGTCTTCTGAACTCTCCTAATAGAGAAAGTGTTGAATACCTTTGATCAGAATGAGAGAGTCCTTTTCAAGCATTAAGTCTAATTAGAATATTTAAGTAATCTTCTTAAGTATTTAAGTAATACTTAAGAAAATTTGTACATTAAAAGTGTTTTAGCTAATCTTGTGATAATTTGTATTAGTTTATGCTTTAAACATTTCATTATAAATAAGAATTGCCTTTATTCCAAGTAAAAAAAGGACTACTACCAGCAAAGTAAAGGCTAGGTTATATTATATAAATTTTAAAGTAATAGTTCATATTCATTGCAGTAAAAACTGGGCTGTCTATATTTCTGGGGAGAGGGAATGAATCTTTTTCTTCTCAATAAAAGTAAGTATTTAATTTAGCTAACTTGAATGAATTGATTATTTTCAGCACATTCAGAATAGCCGAAGTATTTCAATATTATACCCTACTCTGTTATAACTGTTTAGATGTAGTTTGAGCAAAGAAATACATTAAGGCATGTTTCTTTTATATAATTTTACTCTCCCAATTATAAAATCACCAAGCAAGCCATAAAGTCACCATGGTTCACTGAAAGAATCATGTCGCAGCGGTGGAAAGAACGCATCACAACTTTGCGAGCTCCTGCACATGATAATAAAAGTGTGTTCTATTAACGAATCATTCACTAAGAGCATCTTCAGTGACTTCAATTTAGTTTTCATACCTTCAAAGTATCTTTCTCAACATTTTAAAGTTAACTTCAGTTAATTTTAAATCATTAAAAATAATTAATAATAATTATCATTAATTATTAATAAATAGTTAATAATAATGTTACAGAGCAAACAGAAGGTCCATTATTGTCCGCCGCCTTATGGAAAGATGCCTCTCAAAGCCAGAGATTTGTGAAAAGGAAAGGAAATGTTTATTTAATGCTATACAGAGTTAAAGTAGCGACTTAACTTCATTAAAATATCAAAGTCCTTCAGGATACCCACAGACGCCCACAGTGCTTCCTATCTCCCTCTGCCCTAAGTCAGGGTACCG
>PVKU01007748.1:0-82857 GCA_004027475.1 Anoura caudifer | reverse complement strand
AAAAGTCTAAACTGGAAGATATGTCCTTAACATGATGAAGAAAAACCATCTTAATAGCAGATATTTTCTACAGACATACAATTAAAACAACAACAAAAAAGTTGTTGGGAGGGGAATGGGGGAAAAGGTACAGGAAATAAGAAGCATAAATGGTAGATACAAAATAGACAGGGGGAGGTTATGAATAGTATAGGAAATGGAGAAGCCAAAGAATTTATATGTATGACCCACGGGCATGAACTAAGGTGGGGTAATGCTGGTGGGAGTAGGGTTCAGGGTGGAGGGGAATAAAGGGAAGAAAAAATGGACAACTGTAATAGCTTAATAAAATATGCTTTAAAAAATAAAGTAAAATGAAATACCAAAAAAATAAAATAACATATACATCTAAAAAAAAAAAAAAAAGATACTATTACAACCTGGAAAGCTTGAGTAGAAAGCTACTTGAAATTCTGCAAAACCACATGCACACAGTCACCCCTGGGTGGCAGCAAACTTAAATTGCAGGATCTAAGGCCTAAAGTGGACAGGAATAAACATCATTGTCACTAAACTGTGATTAAAGGTCAATATTCCATTTCCTAGGCTCTAATTTTTCTACTATCTGAATGTCACGTAGGTCTCCTTCTTACAGGTGTGCACCGACTTATCCCTGAAGAACATTCCTGCATTGCTTTGAAAAGAATCCAAATTAGAAAGCCACTTCATTAATAATTTACTAATTATCAGGCAGCCAATGAGACCCAGTCTGAGTGATCTCTCAGTTGAAGCCACCACAAGCAATCGTCAGAACCAGGTAAATTATGGAGCAAGGGGGCCTGAGAGCAGTGACCACATGCCTTTTCCTCCTGTTCTCCATTTTGGTTCCTCTTTACTCTCTGGTTATCTAGAGTCTAACACAGCGATTTTCAACCATTTTCTTCTCATGGCATACATAAACTAATTACTAAAATTCTGTGGCACACCAAAAAATATATTTTCCAATATGACAAAAATAGGTATAATTTTGATTCATTCACACTGGATGCCTATTGTTGTGTTGACTGCTGTCATTTTTTATCTGACAGTCTAAAGGAAAAGAGGTCAGTGCCCCTGACTAAACGGTCAGGTATTGCATGTTCTAAAAATTCTTGTGGCACATTGGTTGAAAATCGCTGGTCTAACATGTTAGCACTGCACCTTCTCTCTCCATCAGCCCATCTGCTCCCCAGAAAGAATCTCATGTTTCAGTCACTTCCAGACCCTCTTCTTGGTCAAATGCACCTGCACTGTGACCCATTTGTGCAGGGTTCTACACTCTGCTTGGCAATGGCTGCCTGGTTCCTGCTGATACAGGCACTCAGATGGCTTTGTGTGTTATTTCTCTCAGAGAACACATGGTTGTGGCCAGAAATACCTACGTCCAAAAGAATGGACCTAATTTGAGAATTTCCAGAACCTTGGCAGGGGTAGAGTTAAGGGAGCATTTCAGTGCCCTACATATTAGCTCTAATAGTGAAACCAGTGAGTTCAGGAGGGGCTGGCCTATGCACCCTATTCTGCTTGCATAGGGAGACAGCCTGGGTAAAGGGCAACTAGAAAGGCAGGAAGCAGGGGACAAAGGAGGGAGAAACCAGGGCGGGTAGGGAAAAGCATGAGGCTTCTGGTGATTGCCTGTTGCATTTGTACAGCTCAGGCTGCCATTGTGCTGGACACTTGATTGACCCCTAGAGGCGTCCAAAGGAGCACCGACACCACAGGGTGAACCACCCTTCCCTCGTTTTGAGGAGATTGTTTTTCTTTGGCACCGACTACCAGCTTTTCTTTCTTAAATATACACCACGACAGTCTGGCAATTGAAATGGTAAATGAGGCTGTCTGAGGCCATCAATCCCGTGTGAAGACTGATCTAGTTTTGGTTCTAGACTGGGTGGTTAGGGGAGCATGTACATGTGTGAGTGTCCAGTACTTGTGGTGTGCGTGTGCTTGGACATGTGTGTGCCTATTTGGGCAGGAAATAACTGGAAGAATAATTTATGAAGGTTACAAACAAATGGAAATGGGCATTTAATTAAGCTGCTTAATAAAGGGCTAATGTTGATTATCTTGGCCACATTCCTTTGTTAACTTGACTTTCACATTATTACAACAAAAATATCTAAAAATTGATATTTTGAAAGCCCAGCAATTATAGCATTTCCATGGACACACAGTAAGGAAAGAGAATTCTGACTGGAAAATCTCTGAAGAGCCAATGATACTTGCTACAAATTCTTTTCATTGAATGAAAAAAAGGGGGGAACTTGCGTAAATGCTTCTCCTTTGTCCTCTACCTCTCCAGACCAGCTGACAGCCGGCTGCCTTCTTGTCCCCGGACAGAAGAAGATATGTGAAAGTTCAGCACAATATGTACTAACAGCTGGGGCTCTGGACACGTAAGGATGCCAAGCACATGTTTGTCACCTTTTTAAAAAAAAAATCACATTGCTCTTCTAAGTGCAGATGAAGGTTTATTTTTGTAAAATAATACTTACTGGAACTGTTTCTGATTTTCAATTGAAAATATTACTGAAGAATAGGGGATAATAGGAGAAAGGCCATCAAGGAGCATGTATAAAGGACGCACGGACAAAGCCAAAGGGGGTAGGTTCGAAGGTGGGAGGCAGGGATGGGTGGGGCAGGGTTGGTGGTGGGTGAAAATGGAGACAACTGTACTTGAACAACAATAAAAATAAATTAAAAAATGTATAAAACAAAAAATGCAAAGAAAAATCAAATTGCCTATAACATTCTTAACTTCTTTGTACATTTCTTTCTAGTCTTTATTCTATATACATGATGAAAATTATGGTTATGCTGGAAATAGTTTTTATATGTATTATCATATTTGACAAGGTAATTTATAATGACTATATAATATTTCACCATATAGATTTGCTTAATGAATCACCCAACATGACAAATTAAGATGGTTTCTAATTACCCAAGACTATGAACAACACTGCAATGAAATGGTTATAAGGTTTTAACCCTCCATCCATACTCCTCTGGTCACCAAGAAGTCACAGAGCAGGGCCGACAGGATTAAGCAGACTTGCCAATCTGAAGAAGAAATGAGCCTGAAGGATATCTTTTTCATATCTTTTTCTGTCTTCTCTTTGATCCTAATTAGAGTAAATCTTTTGATGTAAGAAGTGGGAAAAAATAAAATTATGAACTTCGGCCTGGGGAGTGATAGGACGTCTAGGTTAAATCATTTATGAGCATGGATACTCAGTTCCTGCTCAGAAATCTCCTATAAAGGGGGCTTTAATTCCCTCAAAATTACATCCTACAATGACATTCTATTACACATTGGCACTCATGCAAAAACTCAGCAAATAATTGTAGGTAGGAAGGAAGAAAGAAAAGAAAGGAGGAAAGAAGGAAGGAGTTAACCATATCTAGGCAGGAAGAGTATAAAATAATATTTACCAGCAACCCCAATAGCACCCATGGCCACTAATGAAACTGAGCAGGAGACCATTCACTCACTCTATTTATTGTAAGAGGATAAAACAACCATAGCCACTTAAAATACCCTAACAGACTTGTAGATTAGGCTACTAATCTTATCTTGAATAAAAAGCCAGAAGTTTGCCTATAGATGCAGGAGTCTCCAACCTGTGGCCCGTAGGCTGCATGCAGCCCAGGATGGCTGCGAATGTGGCCCAACACAAAATTGTAAATTTACTTAAAACATTACGAGATATTTAATGTGTGGACCAAGACAACATTTCTTCCAGTGTGGCCCAGAGATGCCAAAAGGTTGGACATGCCTGCATACAGTCAAGAGGAAGGAGCCCACAGTTACTAGGCCCAGGATCAAATAGGACTCACACTTACTAGGGTTTGAGAGGTGGTGTGTCTTGAGAGGTACTAAGTAGAATATGGAAAGATCACACCACAGGGGTTCCTTCTTCATGAGACTATCCAAGGATGCTCACTTCTGCCTACCTAATAATCCATTTCTGCTTACTACACAGGTCCTAGAAAAAAACCTCCCATAGGTACTTCAGATTCCCTACCCCACTCCCTTTTATATACATTGTCCACAGAGGTCAAGTCAAGGAACTAGAGTAGATAAAACATCTCATTGAGTGGGCTTCTCCTCTTTTGTTGCCCCATTTTTCTTTTTTCTTTTCTTTTATAGTGAAATGACAGCTTCCCATTGTCAAGAAAACCTGTTCAATATTTATTCAGCATCTATGTGTATCAGACATAGTGACCAAAATGTATAGTAGAATCTGTATCTACACATCCAAACCCATATGCGTACTCCACATATAAGCACTTCAAATTTAACGAAGAAGAAAGAGCTCAGTGTGATCCCAGCACCTTTGAAGGAAGTTATGTACATGGTAGGAAGTTAGGAGCACCAGGGAAGAATTTCAAGGAAAAATGATGCCTGAATTGAGTCCTTAAGTTCCTTATTAAGCCTACTTCAGAGATACCCTAAGGATAAATTTGGGAGGTAGTTTTCTACCAGGAAAAAGTGGTGTTAGCATTGTATTACTCAATTTTGTAATAATCATTATGACAGTTATCACAAAATAACAGATTAAGTAATTTTCCCAAGTGCACATAACATGCCCAGTGAAGATCTAGATCTGAACATCAGACCTCCCTGACATCCAAGACCTTGCTGTACTTAACGAGTGGGAAAACCTGTGAATGCATGTGTGTGCACACACACATGCATAATAATGTATGTATGTAGAAAATGCAAGTGTGCACATACACACACACAAGTCTTACTCTCTACTCTACCTAACAGTGGCCTCAGACATCTAGTTTGGGGTGGGAAGGTGACTGGGAGGGAGCATGCAGATATAAAGTCCTGTTTGGCCCTTATAAACAGCTCTTCCCTGACAGCCACTCAAAATGATGCTTTTCTTTCCATCCTGAAAAAAAAAAAAAAAAGTCAGAATCTGCTGACCGGAGAGTTACAGATCTCTTGAAGAGAAGGATCCTCACAATCACACACTCCTTGCATCCAGAAAGGGCTGCTCCTAATGTCCCTCCTACTTTGGGATCCTGACCAGAGACACTGTGTTACTTCCTGACAGCCTCCTGTTTTCTCCTGTAGAGAAAGCTCCTCCCAGTCTCTCTTTTCTGGCCTTTATATAAAAGTCTGTGTAGCAAAGGAGAAAAAGCGTGGGCCTTGGAATCAGAAAGATTTAGGGTCAATTCCTACATTTACCACATCCTAGCTACAAGACCCTGGGCAGATTTTGCGTTTCTTTGATTTGTAAAATTGGAGTAAAATGATAATTCTCATAGCTATTAATTCGATAGATAATATAGCACATAGGTGTTAAATATACTTTAGTTCCTGTTCTCTTTCTTTACCTTTCCCCAGTATTATGCTGTTCCCTTTAGTACTATTTCATATGAAATATGATTTTATAAGCTGAGTCTCAGTGTGAAAACAAGTCACAGGCTCAAAGAGGACCAACCTTAACAACATTTCAGAGATATGTGGGGAAACAACGGTTGATGACTATCCTGTCTCCCACACCACAACCCTGGCAACGCTTTACATTTCTCAGCTAAGGTCTACCCTCCCCATCAAGCCCCTGCTTCGGGGTTTGAAAATGCAAGTAGGAAAAAGAAGAGTAAGAAGAAGGAAGGAGAGCAAACGAGAGGAGGAGATACAAGAGGAAAAAAAGAGGACTGCAGGGTGTGGGGTAGCAGTTCAGAACAAGGGCACAGTATTTAGAAAGACAGGTAAAATCTCTGTACTACTGAGAAGCTCTGTAACCTTACTTACATGCGTTCTTTTCTGAACCTTAGTTTCCCCACTTGAAAATGTGTTTAATAATCTCTATCATAAGATTACCATGAGGATTGCATGTAATGATATATATCTGGCAAGTATTAGGTAGTCAATTAAAAAAATACTAGCTAATATATACTGAGTGCTTACAATGAACCAAATCTTAGGCTAGGTAGATCACCCATAATACTTTGGGCTTAATTACTACTATTATTAATTACTGTAATTGTCAATATCAAATAAAGAAAAAAAGAAAAGAGTCTTTAAAAAAATTTTATTGTTTATGCTGTACAGTCATTCCTGCTTTTTCTTCCTTCCCCCACCTCCACCCAGCCCCACCCAAGAAAGAAATTTTGAATTCACATTAGAACCACAGAAGTTTTAGGGCCACCAAGTCCAACTGCATGATTTATAGATGTGGCTACCCAGGGCCAGAGACATAGTGATTTGGACAAGATCACAGAGCTCCAGAGCAGCAGAATCTGAAGTAGAAGCTGAGCCTCCTAGATCCACGTACAGAAGGTGGGACATGTAGCTAGAAAGGGCTCCTGGAAGCCATGGTCACCCTTTCAGGAGCGGTACTTCCATGGAGACTGACCTAGTCCACCCCTTCCCTGGACAGCCAGTACCCCAGAGAGCCCTCACAAGGAACATGACTCCGTTTTACCATCAGCAGGCTCATAATTAAAGGAGAATACACATGCCTTTGGTTGCTGAGACCATTATTAAGCACAGGGTGAACCACAAGCAAGCAGACAACCAGGCAGGAAAACCTGGATTAAAACTAATCCCCTTGCTTCACAGACACTCATCAGAGACTGGCTGTGGGTCCCGTGGAGAGGAAGCACAGCCAGCTTCGGGGAGCTCGCCAGCCCTTCATCTGCCTGGGGAATCTCAGTTTAGAAAACATTATCTTTTCATGTTTTTTTCTGATAGGCAGTGCAATGATTTGCATTCGTTCCCACCAAGTGTCAGAAAGCCTGTGAAGTAATAATATCCAGACTTCTTAATACATTTCCAATTTCAAAAATCAACTTAATTAAGTAGGGTTAATTTTTTTTCCTGAGCAGCAATCAAACTTTAATTAATACTCCATTAAAATGAATTCCTGCGGGAACACAAGCATGCATGTACCTAATGAGTTTATCTGCCAAGGGTGTTGTTAGAGAAAATGCTAAATGTGCCTCCTCACTGGCCACTTACTTAATTTCAGAATGCCCCATATTAATCAAAAATGAAAAGCAATTGCAGGTTTGCAGCCATCCTCTCTGTGGGTGCCCCTGCCCTGCCAGCAACATAACATAATCCATTCTCTACTCTCCAGTCTCCACGTCTTGAATAACTCGGTCAGATTTAAGCCCAACTAACTTCCTCCTCTGTGGAGGGCAACTCAGTGCCCACACCCCTTCCTTCACAGGTTGTCACTTCACAATAAGGCAAGGGGAGGACAAACTCACTTTAATATCACTCTTTGGCAGAGCTCATGATGAAGATTTAAACATGTCTTCTTTTTAAAATAAAATAACACAGAACACACTTGCAAACTCTGTATGTTTCTTGTTGGTAACAGAGAAGATGCAAGTGGTGCAGGACTCAGATCTCTGACAGGAAACAGCAACCAAGAGCAATAGGCTGTGTGGTGGAATGGGAGTCTCTGATCCTCATTTCCTCTTATAGTTCCTAAATTTCTCCAGCTGAGGACTGAATGCTCTTGGAGACTCCAGAAACCACCTACCTGTGTGGTGCCCTCCTCACTAGAGATGAGGAGGAAATTTTACCCCACATTGTTTGAGACTTAAATACAGGCTATCAGGAGCAAATGGTTAATATCATCAACCTTAGGTGGCTAGTAACCCCTAGACCACCCAGGACGATGAGCATACCTTGAGGGTCATTATACTGGGAAACTGACCTAGCCCTTGCCAGAACAACTCGACCCAACTAATGCCCCTTCTCCACTAGCTGCTCTTACCTCTTTGGTGTGTGTGTGGAAGGAAACAGACATGTCCAGGAGAAGCTTCCGCTGCTCCACCCTGCGCACGAAGTCTTGGATGCGCACCTCCAGGTGTCGAGCTGCCTTGTAGATCTCCTCCGGGTCACATTCCCCAGTCTGCGCCAGCTGTTCTGCTGCTTCTAGGAGCTTATCGGCATTGGTGTACGTATTCTGCCGGCAACAACAGTGAGAGAAAGTCAACTTGCAATCACGAACCAAGCTTCACGCCTTTCCCCAGCCCACCAGGGGCTGCCCAGAGCTGGAGCGCAAGGCGTGGGCGCTGAGCCGACAGCTCCCTGATCTGGCACAGAGGAGCTGAGTGCTGAGCCGCCTGCTGCCTCCCAGCAAGCTAGCAGCCTGCCTGGCAGCTTGGCACGTAGAGGACACTAGCTGAGTGCCTCCTCAGTCCCTGGGATTTCTCAGAGGTGGGGTGCCCTGGAAAGAAGGGAGGAGACATGTGAGAATCCCCAATCCTCATCAGCTCCTTGACCCACCCTGACCCTTGTGAAGATCCATCCTTGCCCTTACATCTCAGGCTGTAACTGCCAGAGTTGGAAATACCTCATCCACAAAGATTGTCTGGGAAACAATAACTGGGAGGCTTGCTTGACTTTTTTGCTCAAGTTCCTTGTAACTACTAGTGTTTATCTTTTGAAACAGAGCTATCTCTTAGGAGGGGAAGGGGTCAGCAACTCGGGACACTGAAAGAAGGAAGTAGCCACAGCCAGAGTGAGGATATGCAGGCTATTCCCTGCGCGCCCAAGGGAAGGCTTAATCCCTGCGGCAAGGCTGGGGAGGAGTCTGGTGACTCTTGTTTATTATAAGCTACTGCATGCTCATGTACATTCATACACACACTCCTCTAACCCCTGTCTGTACCTTCCATGGTATTCCCCAGAGCATTTTAAAAGTCAACCAACTTACAGTTCTTATTCATCAGGATGTAATAGTTATTACATGTAAGGCATGGATTCAATTTTTTCCTTAGCAGGCTGCACTTTTAAATAAGATCCAATATTCACCGATTTAGAGCTAATGAATCAGTTGCACATATTTCTTAATCATTCCTGCAGTCACAAAATGCCTTAGAGAGTGGTGAACA
Organism: Anoura caudifer; assembly: GCA_004027475.1. Taxonomy (NCBI): domain Eukaryota; kingdom Metazoa; phylum Chordata; class Mammalia; order Chiroptera; family Phyllostomidae; genus Anoura; species Anoura caudifer. Next base: position 73,965 of record PVKU01007748.1, on the reverse strand, counting down.
AGTGGTTACTGGTGACAATGTGAATCTGGCAGCAGAAACAGTCAGCATCAAACACAAAGTGAATGAAGAACTGAAAAGGATTTACGAGCAATGACTGACTGTGTGGTGCTTTACTTTGCTCGTGGAAAAGAGGCCTCTAGACTCTACGCAGTTTTTTGGTCTCATCCAAAGACACCTGGGTGTTGAGGGTTGAACTGCGTGTCCTTCAAACTCATACATTAAAGTTCTAACCCTCAGTACCTCAGAATGTGACCTTGTTTGGAAACAGAATCATTGCAGATGTAATTAGTTAAGATCAATTAGTAGGGTGGGCCTCTAATTCAATATGACTGGTGTCTTTTAAAAAAAAGAATGCCATGTGAAGAGTCAGGACACACTGAGGAGGTGGAATGCCAAATCGAGCTGAAAGCAGAGATCTGGGGATGTGTCTACAAGGAGGGAATGGCAAAGATTGCCAAAAAACTACCACAAGTTAAGCAAGAGACAGAACAGATTCTCCTTCATATCCCTCAGAAAGAACCAACCTTCCTGTCACCTTCTTCTTGGACTTACCGCTTCCAGAACTGCGAGACAATAAATTTCTGTTGTGTAAGCTACCCAGTTTGTGGGACTTTGTTAATGCAGCCCTAGCAAACTAGTATACTGGGGTGGAAACTTTCAGAGGCTGCTGAAACACTTGTTTGTCATGGCTTTAAGGACTACCAAGAGTGGCCTCAGGGGATCCTTAAGACATGCTGCCTGAAAAGCAACTGCCCAAAGCAAGCACTGTCCTAAAGCAGGTGAGATGGGAGTAGGGCCAGGACTAAAAAGGAAGAAAAACCCTTTGGATCATGGGAAAACAGATGATCCTTGTGTGAAGAAAGAGGCTTTGTCGATGAGTTAAATAAGGGTATATTGATCCTGAAAGCAAATGAAGGCTGTACTCAGAGTTATGGAAATTCCTGGAGAGACAGGAAATGACAAGCCATGGAAGACCTCTGGAGCTGTGGGCCACGTTAAGGAAGCCTGTCCACAATTTCTAGGAAATATGCCCAGAGCTGATGGAAGAGAGTTTCCCAGCCCCGCCAGGAATTCCTCAGATCTTCCACTTTAAACTTAAGGGAATCTCAGGAAACCCCAAAGAAACACTCAGATTGTAATTTTGTATTATCTGGCCAACAAATAAAAATTTGTAGCAAAGCCAAAGGAAGCTTGCTTTTAAGTTAGGTTTGGGAGCAAAAGATAAATAAAAAGCAAAATTGAAGTGCCCACTGCTTATAAGGTGGACAACTTTGTCCCAGTTTGCCAAGGACTTTTCTGGTTTTAGCATCCTGGAAAGCCTGTTGGTCCTGGGCAAATTGGGATGGCTGGTCACTCTAGCACACACCCAGCACTGTACATATCTTAGGAGTACAGATTATATTCACACACACACACACACACACACACACACAATTGCATGCTGCCTCACAGGGAATAAAACCACTCTTGAGAGAAAAAATATGAAAACACATCAACAGGGCATGCAACACAATAACAGATAAGTAGGGATTAAAGTTTCCCAACACAACAGGCGCTGAGGAGAAAATGACTAAAAACTGAGAATAATAATAGCTAATAACTATTAAACATTTTTTTTCAAATTCCAAGGACCATTCTAAAGATTTATATGCATATTAACTCATTTAATCTTTGCAATAACTCTATGAAGTTGATATAGACACCAGCCCAATTTTACAGATGAAGAAAAGGCACCAAGAATTTCTGACCAAGGTCGCATGTCTTGTAAGTGGCAGAACAAAGATTAAAATCTTGTTGTCTAGTTTCAGGGCCCAACCTCCAAACCATTACACTATTGTGTCAGATGAAGAAGGGCCTTGAATGCCATGCTCAGGTGTTTTACTCCAAAGTCATGGGAAGCCACTAAACAGTTTTGAGTAGAAGAGGGATACAGGATACAGTATATAGAGACACTACCCTGCCTATATACAGAGTGAAGGCAGAAGCCTGAGTATGGGCAGGATTTAGCAGAGGAGGAGGGCTTCTCATAAACAGGACTCTCTCTCTTCTTGCCCACGGTACTCAGTTTATCCCATACCATAGCCACTTTCATGCTCACAGTAACAATGAGCTTCCAAGGGCATCTCCCTACTGGCTTGTCTGCTCCTGAAAGGGAGGTGCCATGTCTCATTCATCTGTGGTTCTCCAAGCCAGGCACTGTGGCTGGTACATGATAGGCACTTTCTAAATGCTGAACAAATGAGATGCAGAGATGGGAATGAGCATGGCATGTTTGAGTAAGTTGAATCAATATGACTAAAATTGGGGAGTGGCAATATATCACATTAGATAAGGAAGAGAAAAGCTAGATAATGGCTTTTATAGAAAGAAAGGTACAATAAAGACAGGTGGGAGGGCAATGGGATCTGCACTAAAACCCGGGCTCCCTGCTCTACCCACTGCCCAGTCCTCCGCCCCATCACAACCAGAAAAAGATTCTAAAATTCAGATCCAGTCATACCTCTATTCTCTTTAAAACTGTCCAGTAGCTTCTCATTGCCTTTGAGGTAAAATTTCATGCCAGGCCCTTCTTCATCTGACATCTGTTTTCTTCCTTCATCTTCAACTAACATCGCTCCCCTACAAATAGTCTATGCAAGAAATTGCTTACACTCTCAGAAACTCATTGCACTGAATCTTGCCTCTGTGCTTCTGTTTGGGATGTCCTTTCCCTACTTTTCTACTTGACCAACGCTTACTAACCTTTTAAGACCGAATGCAGGCACCACTCCCTCAGGAAGTCCACTACCATATTCACTTTCCTCCCAGGGCTGGCTTAGGTGTGCTTCTCTGGCCTCCCAGAGTGAGCTGTTTTGACTCTTTCCATGCTACCTGTCATATTCTAAAGCAAAAGTTTGCGTGTCTTACCTGCTTTGGGGCAGAAAATGTCCTTTGCCTCTTTCCTTTAATGCCTAGCATCAAGTAAGTGCTCCATGAATGTTATAGATTACATCAATTACAGACTACATCAGTCCCAACCAATCCTAACATTCAGTCATTGACCTTCACCAAATATCTGGCATGAGGCCTTACACGCTGGAAATCATGTTCAGTGCTCAACCCCATCTGGTTTCCCCACCTCCTGGCACAGTCCTAAATCAGGAACAGGCTTAGGGAATACCAACTAGAGTAGCACCCAAGCACTACACTGATGCCTGTCATCGCCCAAAATTGCGGCAGAGATCACAACACGCTTCAGTTCACCTTCTGACCAGTTAACAATAGTTTCTGCTCCAGGGCCAGAGTTCAACCTCAATTATGAATGTAGTTCCTAAGAATTCTTTGGTTTCCTAGCTTCTTAGCCTCTCTGTCTTGGTCTTGACCCCTTATTAATATTTCCCAACTGATGTGCCAAAAATGGATTATGAGTGCTGGGATAACAATCCCTCTGCCCTTGAGACTTTCAAGCAGGGCCTGTGGGAGCCAGAGCCCTGAGTCAGAGATTTAGGCTGCAGCTCCTGCTCCTCACTCCCCAACCTCCTTTCCTGTGTCAACCAGGTAAAATGCCCTAGAGTCTACCTTTCATTCCCCCTGGTGCAGCCTTGGCCCATTAGTTTTTTGCTTTTTCTTCATGAAAGAAACAGAATATACTAGAATAACTTGTCTCTAAAAATACAGGCATCCCAACAACACAGGTATGCTTTTAGATTCCCTGTGCTGAAGCAGAGGAGCAGGTAGTTTTAAAGGCCAGGGGTGGAAGAGTCAGTGAATGAAAACAAGTCTAGAGTCGAGAACTGACTTCCTTGACAATATGGAGTTAGCACTCTTGGCCCTATCCTCTGGGGATGAAGAAGGAGGAGGCTGAGCCGTCCCTTTTATTATTCAAAAGAGGCAGTGTGGACTGGAGAATGTGACTACCAGAGGACCGGGAAGGAACTCCTTTCCTAATGATTATTTTTCCAGGCTGGCATGGCCGGAACCAATGGGCAGTGAGAGGAAAGGAGCAAAAGTACACAAGCATGAATTAAAAAGTACATGGAAGCCCAGGTATTGGGGAGGATACAGACTTGTCTCTGGATTTGCACATTAGTGAATGGCAGGCAAATCCAAGTAATGCCTCACACCTTACATTTGAATAGCACTTTATGGGTGTGAGGAAACCGGGAGAAGCTGGGGGAAAGAACCACCTGAAAAGATTAGAGGTAAGAGCACCTAGCACTCACACCGGGCTAGGAATAGTGCCTGTCCCCACTAGTCAGACGGGAAAAACTCATGATTCAGTGGCTGTTGGGTAGAGCTCAGAAGAGTCTTGCCTCTTCAGGGTAAACATAGCCTTAGACTGAGCACTGCTCTGGTCTTACTTAACAAATTTTAAAGGAAGGCCTGAAAGACAAAAAAAGTTTGAAGGAATCAAACTTTTTTTCAAGTAATTTAACTGTGTCACAGAACAAAGCTTAAGATATATGTACACACAACAACTGACAATGTAAAATTCCTAGTGTCTACTATCTAGCAAAAAATTAAAAATTACCTGACATACAAAGAAGCAAATACACACACACACACTTTAATGAAGAGAAAAAACAATCAAAACTGACCCAGAACTGACATAAATGTTAACATTAACAGGTGGGAATTTAAAATGGTTATTATAACTATTTCATTTGTTCAAGAAGTGGAGAAATAAAAGACATAAAAAAGGATCTTGAACTTCAAGAGATTAAAAATATAGTGGATGGTATTAACAGCAGGTTAGACATTACAGAAGAAAAAATTACTGAACTTGAGAACACAGCAATAGAAACTATTCAAAATAAAATTCCGAGAGAAAATTTTATAAAGTGAAGCATCAGTGAACTGTGTGACAACTTTAAGCAAGCTAATTAATATACATTAATCAAATCCCTAAAGGAGGGGAAGGGAAGCGAAAAAAAATTACCAAAAAGTTTCTAAGTTTAATGAAACTATAAATCCACAGATCTAAGAAAGTCAGCAAACCCTCATCACAGGAAATACAAGAAACACCAAGGCACATAAAAATCTAATTAAATCAAGTGAGAAAAAAAGAAAAGGAAATCTTAAAAGTGACCAAAGGAAAAATGCAATGCTATACAAAAGGGAACAAAGATAAAGATGACAGCAGACTTCTCATCAGAAACAATGCAAACAAGAAAAGAGTGAAGGAACATCTTTAAAGAAAAACAACAACAACAAAACTCTTAACCCAGAATTCTATGCCTGGCACAAAAATTTTTCAAAAACAAACATGAAGTAAAGACATGTCAAGGCATATACAAGCTAAAAGATTTGTTCACCAGCAGACTTGAATGACAAGAAATGTTATAAGAAGTCCATCAAGAAAAAGAAAAATGTTAACAAATGGAAGTGTGGACCTGCATACAGAAATGAAAATCACTGGACAGTCTAACTATATGAGTAAAGCTATAAGATTTTTTCCTTATTATTTAAATATATTTAAAGATAGTTGAATGTTTAAACAAAAATAATAACATAGTGTGGGGGTTTAGCACATGTCAATAAAACACAGGACAGCAATAGCACAAAAGCCAGGAAGCGAGAAATAGAAGTATGCTATTGTAAAGTTCTTATGCTACATGGAAAGTAGCATAATATAACTTGGTGAGCTGTGATAAATTAAAGACACATTCTATAAACCTTAAAGCCACCATTAAAGTAACAAAGAATTACAGCTAATAAACCAACAAAGCAGATAAAATGAAATCATAAAAATATTAAATTTATCCAAGAAAGGGAGAAAAAAGTAACAAAGAATGGGTGAAACACACAGGAAAAAAACCCAAGATGATAGACTTAAACCTAAACATATCTATAATCCAATTATATGTCAATTGTCTAAAATCCACAAAAAAAGAGATTGTCATATTGTAAAAAAAAAGGCAAGTCCCAATTGTATGCTGTCTACAAGGAATACACTTCAAATGTAAAGACACAAATAGGTTAAAAGTAAAATGTTAGACAAAATATAGTATGATAACACTAATCAAAATAAAGCAGGGGTAGCTATATTAATATTAGACATAGTAAATTCCAGAAAAAATATTATCAGTGATAAATAAGGTTATTTCATAATAATGAAGGGGTCAATTCATCAAGAGGATATAATAATCCTAAACATTTATGAACCTAATAACAAAGCTTCAAAACACATGAAGCAAAAACTCATAAACTTTCAAGGAGAAATAGACAAATCCACATTACAGTCAAAGACTTAATGCCCACTCTCAAAAATTAATTAAACCAGTACACAAGACATTAGTCAGGATATAGGAGATTTAAAAACTCTCAGTCAGCCCTGACCAATGTGGCTTATTTGGTTGGGCATCATCTCACAAAGCAAAAGGTCGCTGGTTCAATTCCTGCTGAGGGCACGTTCCTAGGCTGAGGGTTCAGTCCTGGTCAGGGAGCATACAAGAGGCAACTGATTGATGTTTCTCTCTCACATAGATGTTTCTCTTCCTCCCTTTCCCCCTCCCTTCCCCTCTCTATATAAATAATTGAAGTTTAAAAAAACCCTCTCAGTCAATGTAAGATAATTGACATTTACACAACATTACACCCACAACAGCAGAATACACATTTTTTTCAAGTGCTCATAAACATTTACCAAAATAAACTATATTCTGGGCTATAAAACAAGTCTTAACAAATTTAAAAGGATATGAGTCATACAAAATATTTTCTGTGATCATAATGTAATTAAATTATAAATCAATAGTAGATATTTCTATGGAAAATCCTCAATGAGTTAAAAACTAACACACTTTTAGATAACCCAAGGGTCACAGAAGGCAGTATCAGTTTATAAGATGTCTACAATACTAGGCTTTGTGTTGGGCTCTTTAAATACAATGCCTCTAAGCTTGGGGATCAATCATAAAATATACATTATTAATTTCATTTTACAAATGAGAAAACTGAGGCTGGGGGGGGCAAAGTAACATGTTCAAAGAATGTTACATAGCTTGACATGGAAGACCATGTCTCTATAAACTCCAGGCACTGTGTATGGAACCATGTAATTCTCTAAGACTCAATGTAAAATTTCCATCTCCTCTGCTTCTCTGTTACCTTGCATTATAGTCACTCTTATACCTTTGATTTCTAAATTATGACATTGTAATTGTCATTCACTACTGCCATATTTTTTGTTTTGTAACATACTTCCAATGAGTGCGTGTTGACTTTATTTCAAGGGAACTGTATTCTTGAAGGAAAGAGTCCTAACTTACTCACCTTTTCTATCTTAACTATTCATTGTGCCTAAGATGCAAAGTGCTCTCCTTTCAGTTGGCACTCAATCAAAAAACTGCAGCCCAGCATCTCCTCCGCAGTAAGGCTTGAAAATGGATCTTTATCTTATCTCCTAATGTAGGTAGTTCTCAGTTTAAGAATCAGTAGTGACTCAAAAGTTCCTTTGTAAGCTACTTATTTAGTGCTGAGAATGTATTTTCCATGTGAATGGGAGCTAGAATCCCAGGATAAAGAAAAGACATTTAGTTGAGCACATAATATCTTTAAAATATAATACCGATATAGCACATCATGTACAATCAACCAAATTTATAAATAGGGCGATATAGGAAAATGTCTTTCAGTTTTCATCTGGGAGCACCAGGCACACATATGTCCCCTGTCAGCTGGCTCCTGCAAGGGAGAACGGGTATGGACTCCAGCAAGGGCAGAGTGGTCTTGGGTGAGAAGCAGTAGCAAGGACAGGAGGAAATTACTTGGTACCAGTGTTGGGTTAACCCACCACATTACATATGCTGGAAGGACTTCTTCTTAGGTTTCCTGACTAAGAGAACAAACAATATTTGCCTCTAGTAGGGCAATTTGTATGTCCAAACAAGGAGTCTACAGAATAGTCCTAGTCAGATACTCTTTAAATTGGAGACTGCGAATCTTCATTCTACTAATTGAAAGTGTTACCAAAAATAATTCCTGCAGATGCCGATACCTCCCAGCACAAGTAGTTTTGGTGCTCACGTTCTTTCTGGGAATCTAAGCCAGCTTTATCACATTGGCACATGTAGTCATCACCCTGTCCCATTCTCATACACATCTCTACTTGCCAGAGAGCATCTTCCTCTCTACATCTAAAATGCTTCAGCACCTTTCCCAATTAATAATAAATGCTATATTTTCAGAACTCCATAATTTTAAGTTTTGCATTCCTACAGCCTAAGTTTTATGTGTTTAAGAATATACCCAGACCTAGGAATTATGAGAAGAGCAGTTATTCTTTACTAGGGTGTCCTCTCTTTTTCTGATTCCTTTCCTTTCTCCTTCTCATCCACACTACCTACACCTCTTCATTAAAGGAAACTCAATGTATTTCCTCTCAGCTACAGGCTGGAAGCTGAATACCTAGTCACTTGCAGGCAAGAGAGCCAAATAAACAACGAGAATCTGTCAGCATATTATGTATTTACTACAATAACAATGATGTGGCATAGGAACATTTGTTTCTGGACCAAAATGCAGAGTCAGTCCTAGAGGCTGACAACATAGGTTATAAGGTATGATTTGACAGAAGACACAAGGTCCAGCTTATAGGAAAGGCCCAGCCAGGTTCCAGAAAATGTGGCCACCCCTAGGGGACTGCGACCCAAAGCAAGGAAGGGCTTTCTCCCTGATGCTCTCCACCGACTCCAGGACATGGAGAGCAGCTGAAGGCAGAGATGGAACATAAGTCAGGTCTGGGAGAGCCAGGACTGGTGCTTAGACTCAAACACAAATTAGAAGCTGATGCAGATAGGAAGCAGGCTGGAAGCCAGAGGTTGCCCAAAGCTGTGTCATTTATTTCCGAGACAACCAGCAGAGTGCCATGCAGACAGAAAGCTCTGAAGCCTGCAGGGAGAAGCTTTTAATCTTCTCCCCATTGAGCAGGCCCCAGAAGCAGCCAACTGGAATCCACACGGCTGCAGGGAAGCAACTCACCACTCTGGGAATTTGATAACACAGTCTCCACCTGGCCACCCTTCCCTCTGCCTCCTTCTCCTCATTCTGCTCAAATTGACAGAATAATGAACATGTAACCACAACCAAAGTACCGGTATGTGGACAAAAATATTTCCAAAGTGAAGAAAACAGACCTAAGTGTTGAGACAGGGATACATGGATTGACCCGTCGTCACCCTGGCCTTGCAGAAGTTCATTCTCATGTGGAATTCTCAAAGCTAAAGAAACAAGCAGTCGGTGAGACAGAACGCCCATGGAACCAAGACGAGTAAGGACCCCTGCTGCAGGGTTTGGCAACTGAAGAAATATGAGGGGAAATGTACCCAAAGCAATGTTCTCTCCCCAAAGATGTAACTTTGTGGTGTTGCTGTTTTCCCTGTTTTCTATATTCTATGTTTGGCTGTTAGTGGGAGGCAGTGGGCGAGAGAGGGAGAGGTAGGGCTTTAGAGAGACAAGACAGTTGGCTTGAAAATACTGCTGAAAACCTTGCAGCTTGTAAATTTATTTTTTTCTCTGTTTCACCCCTGACTGGGGACAGACAGGGAAATGGTGGGTGAGATGATGTGGGGAACAGAGCTCTGGCCCACACTTTTGCTTCTGCCCTGTCAACGTAGTGCTCCTCAAGCCCTTTCTCCTTTTTGAGCCATATTTAGTTAGCCCTGTAGGTCCAGGGCTGCCCATATCTAGATAGATCCATAGGGAGCCTGCCACCTCTGGCCTAAGAACTGAGGTCACTGGCCATCCTTGCTGATAGTGTCCCTGCTCAAGGTCCATCTTTGAAGACCCTGGCCTCCTCCTGCCTGCACTGTTCTTATCTTAGCTAACTGCCCTGGGTTTGATCCATGGATTCTTGTGGACCAGGGTTTAATATTTTGGGCTGAATAATTCTTTGTTTAGGAGCTGTTATGGGTTGAATTCTAACTCTCCAAAAAGGTATGTTGAAGCTTTAACCCCCAACACCTGCAAATGTGACCTGTTTGGAAAATAATGCCGTTGCAGGTGTAATTAGTTAAGATGAGGTCATACTGAGACTGGGTGGACTTAATCCGACATGACTGAGGACTTTATAAAAAGATGGCAATGTGAGGATATAGATACAGAGAGAGCAGCATGTAATATAAAGGCCAAGATTAGAATAATACAAAGGGATGCCAGAGATTGCCAGCAAACAACCAGAAGTTAGGAGAGAAGCCTGGAACAGATTATTCCTCACAGCCCTCAGAAGGAACTAACTGCTGACACCTAGATCTCACACTTGCATCATCCAGCACTGAGATAATACATTTCTGCTGTTTCCAGCCTCCCAGTTTCTGATACTTTGTCATAGTAGTCCTAGGAAACTGACACAGGGGCTGTCCTGTGTACTGTAGGATGTTTAGCAGCACTCCTGGCTTTTACTCACAGGATGTCAACAGCAACCCCTTGCCCAGATGTAATGACCTAAAATGTCCCCAGAGATTGTCATCTGTATCCTGGGGGCAAAACTGCCTTCCACTGCTTCAGACCATAACACTATAGAGGAAGCCCAGTGAAGGAGACTATTCAACTTCCTCAGCTACATTGCATTTCTGATAATCCTTCAGGTGGTGTAAACCTTAAGGAATCATCTAATCTGTGGTTCTCATAGGACAGGATGAGAGGTAGATAAGAGGAGCTTGAGGGAACAAGTGATGCCGAGGCCCTCCCCCAGGATAAACCGAACTACGGCTCTGATTCTATTGATCGATCAATGGACCAAAAAAACCCTACTAGTGATAATGATGGCTGTCAGTTTTGGATCCACTTATAAGTATTACAACATACTGTAGATTATGCTATTCTATCATCTTATAGATAAGAAAACTGAGGCTTAGAAAGGTGAAAGATCATGAGTAAACTCACAGAGCTGATGAATGTCAGATGCCAATCTGGAATTCACATTTATTTGACCCGAGGCAAAACATTCTTTTTTTTAATTTAAATTATTTTATTGTTGTTCAATTACAGTTGTCTGCATTTTCTCCCCACCCCTCCTCCCCCAGCCAAACCCACCTCCCTCCCTTGCTTCCACCCTCCCCCTTGTTTTTTTTGTCCATGTGTCCTTTATAGTAGTTCCTGAAAACCCTTCTTCCCAGTGTCCCCTCCCTGCTCCCCTCTGGCTATTGTCAGATGTTCTTAATTTCAATGTCTCTGGTTATATTTTGTTTGCTTTTTTCTTTTGTTGATTATGTTCCAGTTAAAGGTAAGATCATATGGTATTTGTCCCTCACCACCTGGCTTGTTTCACTTTGCATTCTGCTGTGCTAAATGAGAATTTGCCAATAAATATCATTGGTTTATATACAGGGTCTGGCACAAATAACACCTCTTTTATTGCAAAATCATAAGCATGTAATTCTGCAACATAACAGTATTACATTCAAGCACACCATATGACACTTTAGATGAAATGTTCAAATTAAAACTATAAATTATTACACCCGCATTGTTGCCCTACCAACCACATTCAAGCAGGTGTTACTTCTTCTAGACCCTGTATAATTATCTCTGAGTGATATTAGGGATGATTTTTCTTTTCCACTATTTTCTTGTTTTCCAAATGTTCTACAGTGAACATGCTTTAATTTTTATAATCAGAAAAAATGAAAAAAGCATTTAAAGTATAAAAATTACATGCAGGGCACTGTTTAGAAATTATTTAGAAAAATAAACAGAATTTTTATATTTACATAGGGTTGCTTATTATTATATTTGTAAGAAGAAATGTGGAAAAGATAACTGATTATCGAGAGAGAGATAGAGAGAAAGAGAGAGGTTGAGAAGTGGGAGTGCAGGGATAATTAGCATTATTTACATAGCTCTTCAGTGTTTCACTGGTTATTACAACTACAGGAATCTCTTTCAAAATTTGAAAAATACCCAGAAAGGAAATTTTAAAGGAAAAGAATCCAATATATTTTTGTCAATTGAGTGAATTTAGAAATACAAATAAATTTCATTACAAATGTATCAATATTTAGCTTAGAGATGGATGCATTTCCTAGTTCTGGGTTCTTGAAGACAACTAATGCTTGACCAACCACAGTAAAATATACAAAAACAATATGTAAAATTTATGTCACCCAAGTCAGGTATTTCACCTTTCTCAGTTTGAACTTTATGACATTGCTTAGCATACCTTAGAAAAAACATGATTTTGGTGTGACATATAAATGCAAAAAAATTCCAGTTAAAAAAATAATTACATCTGAAATCCTAAAAATTATTCTCCCTAGGCACAATGCCATCAACCATGACCCTGAGTTGTTTTGTGCAGCAATCAGAAGTAACAGGCATGTTAAATTTGAAAATTCTTAAATGTGAGACAGGTTCTTGGACAACACCCAAGAGCATCTGTCTGGAATGGGCTGTATGGTTTGCTTGAAAGGCTTCCCTATCAGCATCACATAAATATCAAAGTCCTAATGCCCATAGCTTGGAGCTGACAGCAGCAGAGTGACAGGCAGGGGCCACTCCTTGTGTGCTTCTGTGTACAAAACTGACAAGCTGATGTGGTTTGGAATGGTTATGACCCTTTAAATAAAAATCAACAAAATAAAGATGGACTAATGTACAAATGAAAGGGGTTATAGATGTCGTCTAGTTTGAGAAGAATCAGCCTGCCTCGTTCAATCTTACTGGTCTACTCTTGGACTGAGGTTTCAGTGGCTTTAGACAGCCTAGGTTACTTAGATCTCACTTTCCCCAGGTATACCATTAAATTCCTCCTCCTCATCATCATGGTTCGAGAGAAACAGGCTCTTAGCCACAGAACTGCTCCAGGGCCTGCAGAGAGTGACACATACTGCTCTAGGGGCTGTATTCCCTGATCATTCCCCCTTGAATGCAGGTGAGCCCTGAAAGGACACTGCTGTGTAGGGAGGGACCCTCAGTGAAGAGAAAAGGAAAGCCTTTGCCTCTGCAGTGGCCCTGGAGGTGTCCTCCCTACTCCTGACTGGAATTAGTGAACACTGCCATGCACCCCGAGCCATGAGAAAAAAGGGGTGACTTGTGTTCAGACTACTCAGTATACAAGGCATGGGGAATTTAAACTGTATTTCAGAAAGTTTACCATAAATATAAATTAAATTTGAAAAGTTTCGGCATGAAGTGCTTAGGGTTAAGTCTTGGGTTCTGCATGAAACTGAATTATGTCAAGCAGTTCATTCTCCAAGGAGTAGAAAGAAATGAGGTGTGACAATAGTACAAAGTGGTGATGTAATGCTGAGGGCACAGCAGGTCACAGAGAGGTCAGGGAAGATGGATAAGCCTGAAGAAGTTTTCAGGAGGCAAATTTGAGCCAACTTTAAAGAATCTAAAATGGAAAGGGAAAAAAGGAAGCTGCTAAGCCAAAGAATGGCTTGGGCAAAGGTCCAGATTGGGAAATGAGGAAGATGTAAGGGGCCTTGGCAATGAACTAAGAGGTACAATCCCAGGGGTTACTTATTCAAGTCGGGGTTGATGATGGAAAGCTTGTTGGGGGAACATAGCAGAGGCAGCTAATGGCCCTTTAGGAAGAAAAGCCCAGTTTGGGAGTCAGAGAGTCCAGCTCTGGCCCTCACCACAGGACAAGCCCCACGCAGTGGCCATGTGGTGTGGAAGAGTGGTGGGGAAGTATGTGAGAGAGGCAGGAGACACAGATGAAGGAGACCTATGCTAAGAATGAGGCCTCCTGCACACTCTTCACAAACAGGGTAGGATTCCAAGCTTTACCCCAGGACAGGAAAGACACCATTTATATACCAAGGAGTGTTCAACACAGACCACTGACCAAGACCCAAAGCCCTCTGAATCCTCAGGATCTCCACTTTCAACAAGGAAACATGTTCTTCCTGTTTTCTTTCCTTAGGATGTTGGGTGAAGAGACTCACCCACTGGAGCATTTCCTCAGAGCAGAGAAGCTGTGGAAGGTCAAAGTCCCCCATATAGGGCCCTCAAGGGAAAGGAGAGAATCTGAATACCTGGAGATTGGACCATGAGACCGGGAAGGGCCATGAGGTTCAGGCTCACATCTCATCATTCACCTTGTTATCTGGAGCTCTTCAATGTTCCTGACTTTCACAGGCCAAAAGCTATCTTCCATGACCAGATTGTACCTATAATCCTCAGTCATGAACACCTTAGCAAAGACCCTGCGTAATTCAGTACAAACCCACCCTCAACCCTACAAAGGGAAAATTAAGCAATGGGGTTATGCGAAAGGTGACACAATGAGCAGAAACAAACTGGCTAAAATGTGGGTCTGAATAATTTCACAAAGAGTGCCAGGACTCTCTGGAAGGGTTAGGCATAACTGGCAATACTTGCTGCTGGGCAGGCCACTGTGAGCAGGGCTTCCCTGTCCTCTCTGGTCAGAATGACATGTAAGGTAAGTGGTCAGAGTGGTCTATGTACAAAGCATCATGTCCTTTCCGCTTCCATTTCCAAAGTCTACTTTTGACCCCAAAGCCTCACTGATCTAGCCTTATATAAACATCAGAACAAGGCTCATTAAATCACTAGGTTTAGCTTTAGCTCTAGAATATGGAAAGTTTCCCCAGCTAATCCTGCTATGCATGGGAATCTGGCCCTCAAACAGCATAAGAAGTCCAGGGCATGAAGAGTTCAGTAAGTCGGAGACTGGTCAGTACAGTCTCTTTCTTGGGAAATACCCTGTATGGGGCAATATCATCAGTCTTCTCTAAATCTTTAGTTGCTCTTTCCTGAGCATGTTCCAGACATGATCTCACCCACTGTCACTATACCCCTGAATAATAATGATGATAATTTACATTTGCTCCATGCTCTAGACTTAGAGTGCTTTTAAGTACATTATCTTGTTGGTTACCTACTTCAGTTATGATGAAATATTTTTCCCGTTTTGCAAATGTAGAAATGAGGCTTGGCAAGGTCAGGTGATCTGTGCATACAGCTAGAGTAGCTCTGGGCCTCCTACCCACACTTTTCAATCCCTGTATCCTCACTGGATAAGGAAGAAGAGAGGAAGAATCTGTCATTCCTCTTTTGTTGATGGGGAGATTATGGCACTGATTGTTGAGGTGGCTTTCATGTGAAGCATAGGGTAAGAATCTATGAACAGACAATCTAGAATACCACCCTGTGTCAAGGTTATCTGGTACCAAATCATCTGGCCACCAGAAGTCATGATGGAATATAATTTCTTGGCATAAACCTCACACCTTTCTACAAGTTTATAAAGTGACAGCCATGTCAGGTGTGTCAGAACCAAGGTTTGCATCCAGATAGCCTATCTTATTTAGCTGCATTTTTTAAAGCAAATGAGACTGACCTTTTGAATTCCAAAACACTAAAGAGTCCATAATTTTAAGCAGAGTGCAAGTATTGTGAAGAAAAAAACTGAAACATGTCAATCACATGGATTTGGAGTTCCCATTTTAGCCCCCATCCCTTGCTGTTATTTTCAAATTCTAGGCATGTGATGGACTCAAGTCTACCAGAGATATTTCAATCCATAGTTGGCATCATTGAGGCTCTGATATGTTGTATTAAATAACTCACAGTGTGAAACACCATGGAGATATGTAATTACAGCTGAAATTGCCAGTAGTTAGTGTTGTCGGCTCCTATAACGTTGTAGAACAGCTGCACTCGTCTCTACTGAAACCCAAAGGACAATGCCTTATGCTGGCTGGGCATTTGCCTTGTGTATGCCAAGGTGAATGAAGGTATCCATTCTGATGGATCTTGGATGTCTCCTGGTATTACAAGAAGCCACAAGAGCTCAGCTCCCTCTGCACCAAACCTAGCTTCCTTTTTAGGTGGAATAAATCAGATGCAATGCTTTGTTCCTGTCAGAATTTGGCAGTGGGCTTTTCTCCTGTTAACAATTTATTCCAAACAAAATAGGTTCACAAAAATGCCTCCAGCTGCTGGTTGGCAGAGAGAAAGAAAAACACATGAGCTGCTTGGTGAGTTGTTCTTGTTGATGATGTGTGTTTGTTTTTTAGTTTGCATAATCTACAGCCTAAAGCCCTTTCACTCAGGGCTCTTAGGTGCTGGTTGCTGGCACACATCATCCGTCCCAGCTGCCTCATCTACCACAAATTCTCAAAAGCCCTTAGCCTTCAGCTCAGACACACCTGATTTCTTCTGTCACCCCGAATGCCACAACAAGGGAGCACTGGGATCTTGGAAAACACTGTCCACCTAGAAAACCACACTTGGACCAGAGCTAAGTGCTGTGTCCTGGAACCTGACTGGAGCCCCTATTTCAGGAAAGAATATTCCAGGAGAAGATGGGACAGACATGAAGGAAAAAGAGGAGGAGGAGAAGGAGAGAAAGCAGAAGGAAGAAAGAGGAGGAGGAAAGAGGTTACAAAAATTACTGTTTTGAAGCACTAACCACTGCTACCACCACCACCAGCATCACTGCACCCCACCCGAGCCAGTTTTAGGGGCCCAGAAGGTCCTCACAGCCCTCTAATATACATGCACCCACAGTGGGGAATTGGCAAAGTCCATCGGGAGGACACTTACAAACTGCCATCTTCTGAAGGTTTCTCTTGGGAAAAGATCCTGAATGCTTGGCTTAAATACGGACCTCTGTTTTCAATGCTTATTTTGCTTCTTCTTACCCACTTATAATTGTACCTTCTTTTAATAACCTATAATTGTAAGTTGCTAGAATCTGGAAAAAAGTAAGAAGTCTTAATATTAAGGACTTCATGAGCAAAGTAAAATAACATTGTAGATCTAGCTCTATTACCATAGATATATCATTAAAAAGCTGGTAAATAATATACATACCCATATTTGGAAAAATAAACACCAAAGTATTGGCAACTGTTATACAGACAACTGAGTGGGTAGATTATTTTTGGTCTGTTTTGCTCATCTGTACTTCTATATTGAAAATGTGTAGTTTTTAATTAAAAAATTAAAAATAAAGATAAAAACTTCATCTGGAAAAAATCAAAAGGGGGGGGTAAATAAGCTCCATTTTTTCCATTTCTCTGGAATATAAGTGTGGGCTCTGGGGTCAGACTGCCTGGGTTCAAATCTTGCTTTCTTCACTTGAATGATCCTCTTTAGGCCTGACTTTTCATCTGCAAAATGAGGGTAATATTAAAACCTACTCTATAGAGTTATTTCAAGGATTAAAGGAGACATTTCTTATAAAGGTATGTATAAATAAATGACAGTCATTATTACTTATTCTTATGTTTTTCTTTACCGCACAGGTTTATAACCTTGCAAATGCTTTTCAAAATATTTTTATCCTTGAGAAATATTTTCACTATGGAATTTGTGTATGTTCCCCCTGTATGCAAATCTATCACCTGCTCCCTCTTACTTTCAGCTTAGATAGTATTGGCTTCCACAGAAGCAAGCACACTCCTGAAGCCATCCTGCTTCCAATGTGTCACAGAAATGAAAGAAAGAGGGAAGAGATAGGAAGCTGATTTGGTTTCTCTTAATCTAGGTAGGTTGACCTGTTTTGAAACTAATTATTGGAAGACATGGTAATAGAGGTTTGCTTTCAGAATCAATACTGGGCAGGTGGAGAAAGCTTTCCTGTGGAACAGCTTTCCCTATTTCCTTTCTAAACCATGTCGGTGCTCTCTGAGAGTAACTTTATTCTTCTGATCTGTATGTTATTCTCCCTGTGCAAGGTAAGTATGTTGTCACCTTGTGAAACTAGTGGTTAGGCAGTTGGTACCTTCCTATGGAGGCCCACCGTGTTGAAGAATCCTTTAGAAGGGAGAGTGCTCTCACTTGGTGCCCAGACTCTCCTTCCTCCTCTCTTTTCTGGGGCCCCATAGCAGGCTCAGCTCCAGTGTACTTAGAGAAATCAAATGGATTCACACATCTTACTAACAGACTGGTTCCTCCATATTGGGTCCCATGGGATCCAATCCAGTCTTGCCCTGGTGCCAAGGTTTGGTTACTAGACTTTTGTCCCATCCCTAAGAGCCAGCCCTTTCTTACCTGATGCCCCAGCAACCCAGCCTCTGATTTGCAGCCCAGTGACTGGGACCCTGTTATCTGTTAAGACCTTTCCCAACATAAAGTACCTACCCTCTCCCTTGAATCTCTGAACACACTGGCCCCTGGATGCCTGGGATTGGGTACCTCCTACCCAATCACCCACAGGTAGGACAAACCATTACTCTATTGCCTTTGTTTGGTTCTGACTGGTCAGACTGCATGGCTACTTCTTCCATCATGCTTAACCTTAGGGCCAAGCTCATCAGCACCTGTAGCTGATCTGTCTCCTTGGCACATGACCCATCTCAAAGGACAGTCCTACTCTTTCCAACATATAAACAGACCACACCAAACTGGCTCTTGAGATATGGTACCATGGTACTCGATAACATAGTCTGGAAGGGAATGAGACTTGGATGTGTTCTATCACCACCTCCACGGTCACCACTGCTGTTGCAGAGCCCACCATTCGCCAAGCACCTCCTGTGAACCAAAAGCTCTATTAGGCACTTTCATATGCTATTTCTAATCCTCATATCACTCTTCAGAATAGTTGTCACTATCACCATTTTAGAGTGGACATTGAAGCTTAGGGAAATTAAGTGATTGTCACAAGGCCCAAGGCCAATAAAAGGAAAGAACAGACTGAGTGCTAATGCTACCCTTTTCTTCACTAGACCATATACCCCAACAGAAGGGAAGTCAGAACTGAGAGGAATGTCTCAAATAGGTTTGTGGAGCTATTAAGAGGGTTGCATTTTGGAAATTAGGAAGTTTACCAAATGATACCCTGACCTCAGCAAAAGCCAAAAAGAAAGACAAAAATAATGTTCTGGGCTGGGCCAAATATAGTCTACTGGTTTGTGCTAGAAAATGAAAATAAAGACTATTGGCCAAGTTAATTGTTAAATGGGCTGAGCTCCAGCAGAGAACAGAGCCAGGTGTCACCAACTGTGGGCATATATCTCAGATAAGCTAGAAGACAGGTAGAGAAAGATAAAAAGCAGTCATCTGGGGGTCACATAGATCTTTTGGATTAAAAAGCTGTCATAAAGGATCATGAAGGCGACACTTGAGTCTACCAAGGGCAATCTTAAACAGGAGGGAAAGTGTCACCTAATGGTAACGTGTAGCTCTCTGAGGGAATAACCAGATCCACACACAGAAGGAGGACTAGAAACTGCTTCTGGGTGGAACTGAAGACCCCACCAGGCCTGATCACAGAGACATCCAGAGTTCTTGTGAATCAAGAGATTCTATGGCAAGGTGGTTGAGTGCCTAGGCTCTAGAGACAGACTCTTAGGGTTTAATCCCAGATCCAGCACTTACAACTCTGCCAACTTGAGTTGTTTAATAGTTATTTCCTTATCTATAAATGAGAATTGGAAATATCTAACTCATGGGATGTTATGAGAATTGAGTTAACATAAGAATAGAAAGTACTCAGTAAGTGTTATTACTATTGTTATTATCATTATTGCTACTGTTATTAGGACCTTCTCAACAGGGAGAAGGAAAAAAGTCCATCAATAAACATGACATATTGAATAAAAAGTATGACTAAATGAGTTGTCTTGGACTCGAACCAATATACTGAACATAAAATCAATATACTTCTTTTGTCTAATTTACTTTTTGTTTTGTTGTAGCCTTTAAGATCCCTTTTAAAAGGGCCAATCTTATTCACCTTAATAAAGGAGAATTTTTGAAAGGGAAAAAGGACTTCACCACATTTCTGCTTCAGAGGGAGAGGATTAAACCTCCCCTGAGAGTCAGGCTCAGCATGACGGTAATGATCCCTGCTGGAAATAACATGGAAACTTAGTGGGGCTGGTAAGGAATACAATGTCCTTTTGTCAAAATTGGTTTCCTATGGCTTCATCTGAAATAATTATTTAGGTTTCTTTTTTAATTAAAAAATACAAAAGAGTCCAAAGAACTCACTCAAAATTTGACTCAAAGATGCTTCTTCCCAAATGCCAGATCCTGGGCTGGGGCTGTCTAGGCTGCTCAGTGCAGTGCAGTCTAACTAATTCTATCTAGAAGGGTGACTCTCAGTCAGATCCCAGGTTATATGATTCGGGGCCTGTGTTCTTATGAACATCCATCTCTCTTCCATTTATCATTTTTTAGAGCCAGAAGGGACCACGGAGATCATCTGGCCTGATATGCTCCCAACAAAGGAATCCCCACTATACCATTCATTCCTGTATTTTTCAAATGCCAATTACATGTTAGACTCATCATGCTAGACACTGGGATAGAAAGACTAATGAAAATACCTTCCTGCTCTAAGGAAGGTCACAGTCCAGCTGGGTAGTGAGGCTAGCATAAAATTGATGACACTGTGTGATAATTACTACCCTTTCAGTAATGTAAGCTAGAAAAGTGGCATTCAGTACAAACCATGCAAGCCACTGAAGGCTTCCTGGAAGTGATGATACTTGAGATGAATGTTTAAAGATGAACAGAAGTTGGTCAGGAGTAGTCTGAGTTAAACAGGTGGGAAAGATGAAAGGGGAGACAGCACTGACACTGGAGAGCATGGCATGCTCAGGTAAACTCTGGGACAGCAGGACTATAGGGTTGGGTAGAGAGAACACAGGAGAAGTAAAAGGTAAAACCAGAGAAGGCAACTGCCAGACCATAAGAGGTATATAATACCAAGAGTTTGAACTTTGTCCAGATGGGAAGCCATCTGTGGGTTCCAAAACCAACAGAGTAGCATGATGAAAAGTGCATTTTAGGAAAATCATTCCTGAAGCGGTGTGTGATGAATTTCAGGAGGCCAGGACTGGAGTCAGGGAAAATAGGAGGCTATTGTAATAATTCAAGCAGGCGGTAAATCGGAATCTGATCTAAGGCTGTGATAATGGAGATGGAAGGAAAAGAACATGTTAAAGAGGTCGAATTTGTAGGACTTTGTGAGGTATTTATGAGAGGTGAGAGCAAGAGGGTAGTTAAGAATGACTTCCCAGTTTCTGGCTGGAGCAACTGGATGGCTGGTGTCCTTTACTGGCATGGGGAATACAAGAGGAAGAGAAAACTGGGACAGGGAGTAAGAATAAGATAAAACTTGGACACACTGGATTTGAGAACCTTCTGAGAAATCTAAGTATTACTGGTATTCAGAAAGCCAGTAAGTTTATGAACAGGTTGCTCAGGGGTAAAGTCAGAGATGAAACATGGACTTGGGTGCCATCAGAGCAGGGGTAGCCCTTGAGCCTGGGAAAGAATATAAAATCATGTAGGGAGCGTAAAGTGAGAAGAGAAGATCTGACTAACAAATACCAGGGAAAAGGGATAAGAGTCTAAGAAGGATCAGCCAGAAAGACATAAGGAAATCACTAGAGCATGGTATAATGGATGTCTTCTTGGTAGAAGAGAACTAAAAAAAAAAAATTAATAAAAAAAATAGAGGTGGTTGATAGGGTCAACTGCTTCAGAAAGACCAATTCATATCTGAAAAGTATCCTTTGGATTTAGCAAAAATGTTCAAGTGGAGACTTTGGTAAGATTAATCTCAGGCAGCCAGAGGAAACCCCAGTAGCAGGGGTCAAGGGCATCTAGGAGGTGAGGAAATACAAGTGCAAATACAGACTCCTCTCAAGAATTTGGACTATGGACAGAAGAAGAAATGAGAAAGTGGGGCCCCAAAAAGTTAGTCTTGTTTTTTTTTTTTATTTGTTTTTAAGATGGAAAAGGCTTGTAGATGTTTAT
Organism: Anoura caudifer; assembly: GCA_004027475.1. Lineage (NCBI taxonomy): Eukaryota > Metazoa > Chordata > Mammalia > Chiroptera > Phyllostomidae > Anoura > Anoura caudifer. The sequence continues at coordinate 52,296 of PVKU01007748.1, read as the reverse complement.
ATTCTAAGGAAAAAGGGTCACCTTATTGGAAAACCTCCTGTAACAAGTAAGAAGCACAATGCATCACAAGACATTTCATTTTAGTTTTAGACAGATCATAAAAAGCAACTGTGGGTTAGGGTGATACCTAAAATAAGCTAAAAGTGACTTCACTATACATTCCAGCCTTATCTCTTCTACAGGAAGCCTGCAACTATGAAACCCACTCCCCCGACTTTCATTAAAAAAATGATTTACTTATAACTGAACATATCCAGTTACTTCGACTTCACTATCCTGGCAACCTAACAATCACAGCATAGTTTGTCAATATCCTTTTGAAAATATGTTTTCTAGAATTAGGCACAATATTCCATATGTGATCTAAACAGCCAGTGAATAAAGAAATTCTTATATCTCCGGTTTACAGGTTATATTTTAATTTATCTCATCACTCAGAAGACTTTAATATTCCTTTTAGATCTAAGAGTGAAGTTAAACCCTTTCACATAAAGGTCAAGGTTATTGAGAGTTTAGACAACCTATACGCTTTCAAGTGTTTCTACAATGATTTGCTTTTACCAGGTAGGACCCTTTGCTCCCGTCAACTTGTTCATGTTTTATTTACAGTGTCACAAAATTTACAGGAGATGCCAGGAAATTTGAGGACTCTCATCACCACCATAGTTTTCCTTGAGCCAGAATTGAACTCACATGGCAGGCAGCATTTTCCACATCCTCCATCTGATGGACCAGACTGTGGTCCTCTCAAGTAACAACTATGGCTTCCTTTTTACTCTCCTTTAATCTCTATTATTTCTCCATATTGTTTACTACCCTCAGGTCTGTAGATCTCACAGAGACGTGAGCCTTCCTGATAGACCCTCACCCCTCCTATGAGAAAGAGTCCTTTAAACAAAACATACTCTTCTATTGCCATTTTCTATTTATGAGCTCAATACCCTGAAGTCTCAGGAGTATTTATCTTCTTGTGTTAAAGTGCCTTACTTGTTACACATGCCTTTTATTGATATATAGACAAGAGAGTTCATAAATGTTGTTTGCAATCTATATTCTTGTATATATTTTTAAACCTAAGGTGATGATCTAAGGGAATTTATGTCACAGTGCTTCTTTCTAAGTCACCTGTGTGGTGGAATCACATAGCTGCTTTTGGCTTTACTGGGATGATTTCCTAATTTCACTTCAAAATTCCCTTAAATCCTTCTAGATAGATCAACAAGGTTTTCTGCCAAAGCACATCCTCCCCAGTCTTTACAGGATGAACTCTGTCCCTTGTCAGAAGGCCATTATTCTGGTTCTATAGGTTACAGTCCAGGAAAGTTTTTTAAACACCATCACCACAGGCAGCCACTTGCTTCCAAAAGCCTCCCTGCATCATTGCCATCATACGAAACAAGAGATAAAAACACCACCTGTGCCTTCAAGTCTTTTACTTCGCTACCCAGAACTTTAAAGTCATGAAGAATGCAGTCCCAAATTTTTCTGAGTGTAGCATTTGTTTCATACTGGAAGCAGCAAAATTTGGTGGGGGTGGTGACAATTCATGGTCTTGATTAGAGGTTCTTGGCAGGCTCTCTACAATATTGTGGATATTGGTTCTGATCCCCTCTTAATTTTCCACATCAAGTGTATACTAAGTGACCTTCAAAGCCTTTGGTTCAGAGTTATCCATGACATGTAACATCTTTCTTCTCCCTGAGAGTGTCACAAGATCCCCCCCCTCAGTAGCTCACACCAGCAGCGTCCCCCTAGTGTCCGTGGAGGGGATGTCCTGATCTGCCCTGGCAGGAAGAGTGCTGTGCGAGATCTGAAGCCGAAGGTTGTCCTTCATTTCTCTGAGCTTTCACATTCTTCCACTTGCCCACTTTATGACATTAAATTCTCTGCATTTTCCTGGTTTTCTTCCTCACTTTTTTTTAAATCTTACTTAAGAACCTTTCATCCTCTCTAAGAAGCTGGAGTGTGAAAAAGCATCTATTTAGACTCTTCCCCTTCTGCTTCCATTTGCAGCTGCTATAATTGGTCTCAGGCATGAAAAGAGAGATGTAACTTATTCCAAAGGTCACTACACCACCCCCTAGGCAGGTGTATTCATTGTATCACCAAATGTTTCTCTTCCATTTTTGCCTACTTTCACCTCAAGGCTCAGAACAAAATAAATAAATAAATAAAGCATATTCTATTTAAGTTGGAGGGGAAAAGCAAAGGTCAGATGGAGAAATAACTAGCCAAAGGTTATTGGATGAAGTACTTATTTGTGTCTCTGTTTTTGTATTTCCTAAACATCTTTCTTTAAATGGTCTGCTCTTTCAAAAATTTTACACTAATGCTACTTACTATACTTAGCTGCTTAAATGTGATTTGGTGCTTTGAGACATTAGATTATACGTATTGGAATGTAAATGCTTGATAATATCTGACTAAGCTAGCCTACAGAAAGTCTGGCATTTCAGATAATGAGGTTATAAATCAGACCACTAACAGAGAATGCACAGCTGCTATGTAAACCATGGGCACTTGAGTACTAAGTAATAGCAGCAAATCTCAGGATAAAGTCACAGTTCTGTGTCCTATTCTATCTCCTGAGCAGATATGGATGCACCTTCTCTTGACACCTATGTTATCATGGCAGCAACTTCATTCTACACTTGTCTATACTCTCGATGATACCTGACATGCCAAAAATATGTAAATATAAAAATACAGTAAGTATCTTTTAAAATCTCATTTACTCTATGGCTTTCATTATTTGATGAGTTTATAGGTGACTTGAGTCAAGAATCTACCAGAAGAACCAGGAAGGGTTCCCGCTAGTGACCAGGTCTTCTATTTGAGCACAGACAACATCAGTAGCTTGGACTAAGAAAGACCTGTAGGAACAGACCCCTGGCCCTGGACCCTCACCACCCGCCTGTCAGGACCTTCCTCAGTCAAGCTGTCAGGACCCGCTCCTTCACTTCTTCCCCTCAGCTTCACTGTAGGCTATTCAAAGAGTGCCACCTGCAGGATGAACTGAGGACTCATAAACACTCAATTCATTTCCTTCAAATGATAGTTGAAGAGTCTGTTTAAAATGTGTTCAGGAGCTAGTAAAAACAAAATTTAAAGTTTATTTTTTAAATCTAATTTATTTTTAGAGAGAGAGGAGAAGGAGGGAGAAAGGTGGGGGAACACTAATGTGTGGTTGCCTCTTACATGCCCTCTACTGGGGACCTGGCCTGCAACACAGGTATGTGTCCTGACTGGGAATCGAACTGACAACCCTTTGGTTCACAGGCTGGCACTCAATCCACTGAGCCACACCAGCTAGGGCAAAATTTGAAGTTTAATGAGAGATAATGGATTGCTACATTATTTCTTCACAGCTATCATTTATATTTATTTTAATAACTGCCATAAATGTCTTTGGTGAGAATCACAGGTGTACCCACTATGCCAAGAGCAGAAACATGTTGTTTGGGGGCTTTATGCCGCCCCTGGCCCACCCCTGTGTGTAGCCATCTCTGCTTGAGGGCTAACCCTGCAGAGAGCAAATTTCTGGGAGCCGAACACAAGCCAACAGCTCTCTTTATGCTTTGATTCAAGTCAATTTTTTAAACCTGAGTATAGAGAATGGGAGCTCAGAATCCCCTTCTCATATCATCCTCAGGTCAAATAATCAAGAAATTATAAAACTGAAAGTGTTTTTTTTTTTCACTAAATCATGACCCTTTTTAGTACTGCTGACAAGCGACATCGCAGCCTCCTGCTTCACACCATATGTGACACCCTTCCTGCCTATAACTCATAACCAGCACCCCAAAACAAGTTTGTACATGTTCACTTATTGTCACTGATCACTGAGTAACTCAAAATTATCCAATTCCTGATTAAATCCATTCCTCCCCTTGCAGTGGCCTTCAGCTAATTGAGAACAGAAGCAAGAGAGAAACAGCGCCCTCTCCTGTCAGGACCTCCCCCCTCCTCACCACCTGAGCATGATGATCACATTACACAGAACAAGGCAGGCTGAGCTACAGAGAGCCATCTGCTTTACCATGGTCAGAGTTGGTTTTCCTAGGGGGACTACCAATTCCAGGATGCTAAGCAGCTCCAGGGCTCACTCCCTGACCCAGAGGGGGATGAGGGAACAAAACAGGATTGGTTTCTAGGTTACATGACCCGCCCATCTCAAATGACCTCTTGGCCCCTTGCTTAGGTGTTCCCTTTGTAGTTAGCTGTTTCACATCTGTTGTTCCTCTTTCCAGAGGAAACATTCCCCCTAAAAGCAGAGCCTTTTGGAAGGTAGAGTTCTCGCTCTTTCTCACAAAGATAACAGTCTTATCAGAAAGCAGAGGCAGGGAGAAGCGGATCATATGAAGAGATTGTAATGTATGTCAAACAGGATGGCCACACCAGCATCCCCACGCCCATTCTTGCTCTTTGTCCTGCACTTTCATGAGAAAATTGGCACTTGGAAATGAGTTTTATGCCCAATTCCTGTAGCTCAAAAGGGAGAGAGAGTGTGGAGTTGGGTAAGAACATGACTTGAGTCAGACAGACCTGGGGTGGAATCCCAGCAGGACCACCACCAAGCCAGATGACCTGTGCACACTGAATAACTTCCTGAGCCTCAGTGTCCTCTCTTACAAAACGAGACAAATACCAACTGTCATTCAGGATTGGTGGGTTATAAAATACATATTGGAAACATAAGCTTGAAAAAATATGTCCATTCTTTCTTCAGCGTCAGTTTAAGTCAATATGTGTCTGGTACTAAATGAAAGGCATTGTCCCATATGAAAGGCTTATCAGGTATCAGTGAGAAAAGTAAAGGAACAATTAGGAAAAACGGGGTTAAAGTAGAGGTAGTTGCCAGGCCTTCTTAGTTGCAAAAAAACATAAAACAACAGCTCCCTCATGAGCCTGTAACCAGGGCTGCATTGTCTATGAGGCTGCAGCAGAAAGACAGCAGGAGGGATGGGCTGGGTCAGGGCTGTGGGTGGCTCTAGGGATATCCTCCCTAAATGAGGAGGGGCTGAGCCACAGGACAGGCAAGAGCATCAAAGTGATGGGACAGCTCTGTTCCAACACATTATCCCAGGTACCATAAGCCCCACTCTAAGCAGACAAGGAGTCCAAACAGCTCTCTCGCATCCTTTGCCTCCTAACAGCCTGGAGAGGCACCCAGAAGGTACCAACCATTCTGCTTTCTGATTCAATGAATTTGACTGCTTCATATAAGTGGACTCATATGTATTTGTCCTTTTGTGACTGACCCATTTAACAGTGTCTTCATGGTCCATCTATGTTGTAGGATCTTTCTTTACAGCTAAATAATATTCCGTTGTATGTATGCACAGACCACATTTTGTTTATCCATTCATCCATCAGTGGACACTAGGATTGCTTCCACCTTTTGGCTATTGTGAATAATGCTGCTATGAACATAGGTATAGGATTACCTTTTCATATCCTACCTTTTAATTCTTTTGGGTATATACCCAGAAGTGGGATTGTTGAATCATATGATGATTCTATGTTTAGTTTTTTGAGAAACCACCTCACTGTTTTCCACAATGGCTGTAGCAGTTTACATTCTCACCAACAGCGCCCAAAGATTCCATGTGAGGCTTTATTCCACAGGTTGGGTCTAATCTATCTGCAATGACCAGGTTCAAGTCACTGCTGACCCGATCTTTCCGTCCCCTGCCAGGCCTCTCACTTTTCAGCATACACTTGCAGCTCCCGTAGAGATGTGGTGTGCTTCCACTACTTTCCTGTCCTCCAGCAGTTTCCTTTCGTTCTTGGCTCATATTTGTCTCAGGCTGGTGGCTTCCTTGGGTGAGAGATGGGGCTTTACACAATGCCAAGCATGACACCCATGCTGAGTGCCCACAGGTGGGATCAGAGCCAGTGCTGGTTAAAGCCATGGTGTGGAAACCCCGCTTTGTCATCCTCACTACTCCGGCAACACCCAACCCTCCCCCCATTACTGATTCCCTTCTCAGCTGCTCCGTCCCTCCCTTCTTCATAAGAGTCTTATTTCCCCACTGCAATTGATCACACCTGAAGACATAACTGGACAGAAGTATTTCATCTTGAAGGTGAAGATTTTGAGGATCCATTTGGAATACTCCCAAGGAAATTAAAATAAAATATGGGGGGTGGAGGCTCAGAACAGAACTCCACCCCCAAATTCCACCATTACATCACTGCACCATTAAGACAAATATTTAAGTCTTCTTGTACAGGCTCTTCATGCAAATTAGAAAACAGTGCCATTTTTGGCACAGGTATGCATCTCAGCCAGAAGGCTGAATATTGTGCAAATTACAAACTAAATACTGGCCAATGATGCAAAGGCACTTTTTCTGGGAACATTCAGCCATGTTGGTGCATGGCTTGTGACCAGGTGCCATCTTTTCCTCAAGATCCTGGAAGGTACACAGCTTTGTGAGCAGAGTATCTACTATTTTTAGCTCCCACTCAACTGCGATGAAAACCATAGGAGTGGCTTTGGGCTGTTGATGATTCTGATGTCATTCTCTCCTGTCATCACCATTTTGTAAACAAGTTATTAACAGCTCATGCCACCAGAATGATTTTCTTTGAGGGCAATAAAGTGAGGGTCTATTTACCACTCACCTAGTGATACAAGAGCAGACAAAGGTCTCCTTGCATTAGGCAGACAGGCAGCCCAGAAACCATGGGCTACCAACCCGACATGCCCCATCATACACCACGCTTAAGCCCTGGTTCTCTCACTCAGCCCACTCCCCCCCACCACCACCACACACACAGGCACACCGTGCACCTCACCTGAGCCACCTCTTCAAAGTCGTCGTGTCTCTTCTGCAGGGCTCGGGCTCGGTGCAGAGACTTCCCAACCCCTGTGTGTTTGCTGAGAAAGGCCTCACCGTGGTTTTCAATCCAGTCCAATACCTGGTCAGAGGAGTAAGACAGAGACAGTGACTTTTGGGCAAAAGGAATGACCTGTGACAACACATGTGACCACAAGAGTCCTAGAGCCCCCATCCCAGTCAGAAAGCAGAAAGCGGTCCAGGTGGAAATGTTCAGTCACTGGATACAGGGGATTTCATTACTGCCATTGGCAATACAACAGTCCCATTGTTACCTGAATTCTGCTCGTCCTTTTTTATCTCTGGAATATCCCTTCAGTACATTTTCAGTTTTCTCAACCTTAATTTATCCATTTTTAAGCCCAGTTTAACCCCTCACTACTGTCGTTCCAACCACCTTAATGAGGCAGTATCAGGTCAGGGCAGTTCCTTGGCCTTCAGTCTACCATGAAAATGATCACAGCAGTAGTGGCAGCTGATGATGGACATCCTGCCTCATTGTGCTCCTGGGACTCTAATCTTGGAAATAAAGTCCAGGGTAGTCAGCCCACAGCTGGAGCTATGCACAAGATAGCTTACCACCAGGTCAACTGCCCTCTCTGGCTTCTTTTCCAATCAACACCTATCAACTAACTAAATAAAGTAAGGTCTTTGCATCTTTAAGGTGTTTAGTGTCAATGATTCTCTTGGGAAGCAGTGGCAATTCCATGTTCTTCCAGACTTCAGACCTAGTGATTTGGCCTTAGGACATTACCCTTGGTGTTTAGGGAAGCTGGAACAGAGGTTGCTGGAGCAGTAGAGACCCGAGTGGGGGGACACTGAGATAGTGAGAAGATATGTTGTCTCGAGGGGCACTTGACAGAAGGGGTGGAAACCCTTACTAAACGTCTTGGAATGTATGGAGGACCAAAGCCTTTAACGTCCATTTAAATTTGCTCAGGTAGCCTAACAGAAATGTGGGAGAAAGGAAGCAGTTCATTTTCTGGTCTCTGAGGAGGTGGTGCTCAATAAATCAGGTGGCCACAGTTAAATTGGAATAGTGCAGACATACCCGTTACGAATCCTGCCAAGATAGCTGAGTCCACTCCTGCTACACGAAACTTTAGCTGAACATTTGATTAATGATGTATTAGCCTTCTCAGATTTTAGAAGGACCCTTGGGAAAATGATTTAGATGAACTAGGCCTGTTTAAAAGGATGCCTTAATCCATTTCTCTGTTTCTTCTACAGACTGCCCTGTGGCAAGCAGATAGATAAAGTCATAGCATGTTCTGCAGGCATGGGAGTTCTAGTTCTACAGAATGCAGCCTTTGGCTCCACTTCCTCCGACATTTGAGATAAATTAATTAAAGTGCCTGTAATTGTGCAAAGTATAGAAGACTTCAAAGTCTTCAGTGACAGTATCATAAGGTCCACAACAAGATGGTGTTAGAGAAATGTACACATGAATATATTAATGAGGTTTAACAAACAGCCCTTAACAAAGCCAAAGGTCAGGTAATTGTCCATTAAAGTGAAGAAAAGGCTTTTTTCAGAATGACTTTATCTAAATATTGAGTGTAAAGATTTTAAGCAGTTTATATAACCAATTCTGGCAATATATATATGCATTTTTTAAAAAATTTGGAGGCACATCTGTAAAAAGAAATTGAAGTACTAAATGAACTGTACTTTTATTTTGCAAACCACTGAAAGGCAGCATTGAAAGTAGCTCTAAATGTTCCTTTCTTAGAAGAAAGAAGAGCCTACATTTTCTTAGAATTATGTATGATGAAATTTCAACAACAAAAAAGTCAGGAGAGTGCATTTTTACTTGATTTACCACAATTTGATCCCAGAATTCTCTATTGCAAGATCCCACAATTCTCTCGCATGCAAGATCAAAGATAAATGGTTCTGAGCATAAAGTTTCCCATATATTGTGTACCATGGGTATTGCAGTTTTATAATTTTTATGCATATTTAAACTTTTATTAATCCCCTTTTGAGAATGAATTGAAGCTTGGGGATAATCTTTATATATAAAAGAGCTGACTTGCAGCCTTTCATGAATGCTTTGGAATTTTTGACAAATTTTCAGATTACAGCTTTTTTTCTTAATTTAGTTTTGAACAGTTAAGTGTGACCTGCTTGTCTAGCACTGTTTTCAGAAATTGTCTTTAATTCATTTCACTTTTATCTCTAGCTCTAATAAAATCGGTTATTTTAAAGCAAATTGGTTAAAGAAAAACATTTTTCATCCACTAGTTTGCAAATGGTTAGCTTTTATACTCCCTGGGGGTAATTTCACAACTTTTAAACTTTTAAGTGAAATAAGCCAGTCAGAGAAAGACAAAAAGCACATGATTTCACTCATATGTGGAATCTAATGAACAAACTGAACTAACAAGCAAAACAGGGACAGACTCATAGATGGAGAGCAGATGGCAGCTCCGGGGGTAGAAGGTGGTCTAGGGTGTGGAAGGGTTCATGGATGTGGATAACAGTGTGGCGATTGCGTGGGTCAGGGAGGGGGATATAAGGAGAGTAAATGGTAATGGAAAAAAATACAGTAAAAATAATAAAAATAAAAAGCAAATTGTTTTCTGTTGAAGCTGTTTTGCTTTCTTTAAAATGTCAATTCATCTTCAATTAGTGATGGTTTACTTAATTAGCTCTACTGTAACCACTTAAAAATCTATTTACTTCACATCTGAGAGGCTTTTACTTAGTTTAAACATAATTTTGATTGCTCTGTGATGTTACATTGCCTCCATTTAGTCCAACTTCTGCCATTAGAACAATTATAAAGGACACATGGACAATAATGGGGGGAGGGTGGTGGAAACGGGAGGGAGGTGGGGAGGACTGGGATGGGGGAAAAGACAGAAAACTGTACTGGGATAACAATTAAAAAAGCATTAATAAATAAATAGTATAAGAACTGAAGCTGTGGGAAAAACCTGTGCAACCTCAATGAGGATTCGGGGACTACGTGGAAAACAATTGAATAAATGAAAAAGCAATGATTTAGGAAGTAAACAAAATTACTTTAGTAATACAGGGAGACCAAAAAAGTACCTGAGAATAAACACACATGATCAATATGAGCTATTGTTTAAAATGCTGATTTCCGACTACTTTGGATCAGATAGTTCATTTAGAACCAGCATGGGCTGATACATAGATTTGGACCTCATGCTCTCTCAACCCTGAATCCACGTCTCCCAACCCTGGGAGGAGAGCCCAGCTTCCCACAGAGTGGCCAGCAGAGGAATGTGCCTCTGAGCAGAGAGCAGCAGTGCCTGACAGTTACGGTACACACCAGAAATGAGCAGCATTGGAAGTCCGGACATCCCATGGTTTCCGGTGAGTCCCAGACTCTGAACATCACTGCTTAAAGAATAAACTGCATTTCTAGTCAAACCCTGGACCTTACCAAAGTGTATGTACCTATCAAGGTACTTATTAGCTACCCTTGTTTAATTTCCCTCATCTACATTAGTTTTCAAATATTCAATTATCAATTATAGTTAGGATAGTACAGAATGACAGTTAATTATACCTATTAATGGTTTTGAATTGGTATTTGTTCCCAACATAGAAGGTTTTATCTTTTTGTTTGTGTGTGAGGACAGGTCTTTGGGAAGCAGAGAAGCACATGTGGGATGTGAATATTCACAAATTCAAACAGATATTTATGAGTTTTACTGCACCTCAGCGCTGGGCACGAGGACAGCCTGGGTACCTTACTGAACAAAGCAGGTGTGGTCCTGACTCCGGAAGCTCAGGCTATGTGAGTAACAAGCACTAGACCCCAAATCACACAATTCATCGTTAAGTGCAATGGTGAAAAGTGCTAACAGTCAGGTGCTCCTAGTTGGAGGGACAGGGAAGGCCTCTCTGAAGAAGTAAGGGTTAGCTGAGGCATGAGAGGGAATAGGACTTAACTTAGGAATTAGAAAGATTAGCATGGCTTGGGTAGGAAGTAAGGAGGAAATGGGCCTAGAGAAGGCAGGAACCAGATGCTGCTAAGCCCTGGTGTGCTGAGTCAGATTCCAATGTTCGTCCTAAGAGCCACTAAAAGGCTGCAAGGAGAAGAAAGATGTCATGGGATCTGCATTTAAAAATTATGGTTCTGACTGCTTTGTGGAGAATTAGCTGGAGGACAGCAAGCACAGAGGCGGGAAAACAGGAGGTTACTGCAGAAATCCCAACAAGAGATGATGGTGGCTTAGACAGGGCCATGGGGAGTGTCTGTGGACAGACAGGTTTGAGTACTATCTGGGGGAAAGATGGCCAGTATCTGGTGATTAGTTATGAAGGTGGTAGAGAGGCAGGTGGAAGGTTGACCCCAGGGGCACGGCTTGAATAACTTCATGGAAGGAGAACCTGGTCACTGCAGAAGCACGTAAGTTACAAGGGACCACACAGAGATGACAGACTTCTTAAGTTGTCTTTCAATTTTCATATTTGTGTTCTGGTTTTGATAAATGACAGCTGTGCCTCCGAACTTGAGTGGGAAGTAGCCCATTGATAGTGTCAGTCTGCTTCTGGCAGAATCTGCCTTTGGTTTCAAAGAAATAATTTTATACATATGGTTTAAAAATAAACTATATATTGTTAATATAGCTGGATCCTAATAATTAAAAAATAAGAGACAACAAATCCATTTGAAGGACATAAATTTAGTCTTAAATGAAATTAACCCCTGCATCCGTGAAAGGGCATTTCACTGGAATATAGTTTTTGAGGGACTCCTTAACCTGACAAGCAGAGTCCTCTGCAGCCGGCCCCACCCCACTTTCTACCCCACTTCCAGTAAGTTTCTGCCTCACACCTAAATACCTCAAAAGCTGCTTCCCACCTCCTGAGTTTTGCTGTCGCTATATTTAACTTTACTTGAAATGTCCCCATTCCAGGCTCCTTTCTACTCATTCTTTAAGCACCATCTCAAAATCACTAGTTTGGAAAGCCTTTTTCTCTTTAACAACCCACGCAGGCTGGGGTGGTGTCGTTCTCCTCCGATTCTGTTCAAACCACAATTATTGCCCACGGATCTATCTCTCTCACTAGACTCCAGCTTCCTTGTGATTTCCAAACACAGCATGGTTCTTAGCAGAGAGTGGTTTGCTTAAGACATGTTGAAGTCCACCAAACTCAAACTCATCGCCCCAACACATAGCTTTGGGGTGAATGTCTCCAGCTCCAAACTCCTATTGTAACTATCTTAGCATCTCTCCCAATCTGCATTCAAAGTTCTCTCTGTGTGTCTCCACCCTCTCCACTGCTCCTCTTGGCAGGTAGTTAGTTCCTGATGGTGTATTGGCAGGGGTCTCCAACCTCCAGGCCACAGACTTGTACTGGTCTGAGCCTGTCAGGAAGCAGGCGGAACAGCAGGAGGTAAGTTTGAATGTAATGTGCTTGAATCATCCCCAAACCATATTCCCCCCTTCCCCAACCCATGCATGGAAAAAATGTCTTCCATGAAACCAGTCCCTTGGGCCAAAAAGGTTGGGGACCACTGGTGTGTGGAGTTTTCACATCGTATATTACCCTTTCATCCTGCTCTGCCCCCAGCAGTCCTGCCAGCACCATACAGGCAGGAGATACTCAATGAATGTTCATAGCCATGTGCAAGTATGGCTAAAGTTCCTGCCCCGCCATCTTGGGAGAAGTTGTGCCACTCTACTCAGCAAGAGGCCTGACCTTCACCCTGTCACTGGGGACACCAGCCCAGGTAAGCCCAGGACTGCTCACCACTACAGCACAATCTTGTAAGCAACTTGTGAAGCTCTGCCTCCTTTCTTGTGCCCCATCTTTCACCCAGAAATTACTCCTTTCCCAGAACATCCTTTTTCCAAGAGAGATACTCATCCTAAACTGGATTTGGGAGCCAATTTAACAATTTAACAATTCCCTAATCATCCCCTTTCTTCCTCATCTAATTGTGTTTATTTCAACCAGCATACAATCAAGACAATGCTTTTTCAGGAGAAGAGACAGCCCTTTCTGGCTGCTAAGGAGAAGAGAAGAGACAGCCCTTTCTGGCTGCTAAGGAGATGAGAAACAGTCCTTTGGAAGAGAACTATTGATTATTTCCTGAACAGTGGCCATGAATGTGACCAAGTTAATGGGAGAAAATCAAGGGATCCAGCTGCCTTCTGTCCCAGGACTCAGTTTTTTTTCTTTAATTCTTCTGACTTGACAGAATCTTAGTTTTAGCAGAGACAAAAGCACCACTCAGGTCACAGTAGGGAGTCCCTACACTTAGAGACAACCAACCTTTAGAACAAAGTTTTAATTGGTATCTAAGCTCTACTCACATATAAAAGTGTCTTAGGTTCCTAAAGCATCATTAAAATGTGACACCATCATGATCATCCTAACTTAAAGATGCCATCCTTGGGGTCTCATTCCAGCTCTGCCCCTACCCAGCTGGGTGTGAGCCTTTTCCTCTCTGGTCCTCACTGTCTCAAATGAGGATGCTGGATCACATCATCTCCCTAAATCCCTTTCCAACTCAGACACTTCATGATTTTATTATATTGCACATATAACAGCTCCCCACCTTGGAAGAAGAGACTATGGAGGGTTTGTTCTTTGTCAAAGAAAATGAGTCTCAGAGAGGTTAGTTAACTTGCTTGAACTTACACAGCTATCAAATAGTGGGGTCAGGATTCAAACCCAAGTTGTTCTGGCAGCAATGCTACAATATAATACTCAGACTCCACTCAGGTTTTGCCATCTGTCCCAACACCGACTTTCAGAGCAAAAGAATGCAGTCCAGAAGCATGTGTTGTGTTTAGTTGTCCCTTTAACCTAGAATAGTTCTTTAGGCTTCCCTTGACTTTCCTGCCTTTGACACTTTTAACAGTTACAGGGTTATTATTTTATAAAATGTTCCTCAATTTGGGTTTTTCTGGTGCTTTCTCATGATTAGAATCACAGAAATGATTCTTGTTCTTCCTATTGCATTCTATTAAGTGGGATACATTTGATATTTGTCCTATTACTGGTGATGTTAACTTTGATCACTTGACTAAGTTGGTGTCTTCCAGCCTTCTTTACTGCAAAAGTCATTCTAATTCCCTCTGTAATTAAGAAGTATTTGGGGAAGGTACTTTGAGGCTATGTAGGTGGTGGATTCTGAGATACGCCTTAAAGGACATTTTACAACAGTTGGGAGTGCCACCAGCAGACAGAGAGACCTCAGTTGTCAATCCCCTCTGGGGATTATTACCTTTGGCTGAAGATAGCAGCTTCTCCGAAAGCCACAAATCTTCCCAGGCTGAACTCCCGAACATAAAAGCCCAGCTCTTTTTCCCCATTCCAGAACAGCTCTGACTAGTCACTTAGTCTTCAGAATGATCTTTAGGTGGCTAAGAATTCCCCTGAGATGATATTGTAGCTCAAGTTTACCCTCTATCTAACCCTCTACTTTCCTTCCCTTCTTCAGGGATCAATTCCAAGACCACCTCCTAATAAACTTCCTGTGGCTAGCCCCCTGTGTGGACACCTCCTCACCCTCTACGTGAGGAGTCCTCTAAGCTGGGCTGCCCTTGCTGCGTGGGTGTGCTCCTCACTCTGCCCAGGCTGTGGCACTGCACACTACAGCCCCCATCCTTTGTGGATGGCTCCTGAACCTGCTCAGTCTTTGCACCTATGCTGAGCCAGCCTCTTACATAGATGCTTTGCTCACCTTGCCTGGTCTCTGATTCCCTCCACCAGGCTGTCCCTTCTCAGGGACTCCCTTCTCACTCACTCTGGACCATCCTTCCTTGAGGACTTCCTGTGCTCAGCTGCCCTCCCACCAAAGCCATCCTCAGCCATTTGGGCTCTGAATCAGTGAATCACTGAGGCCCTCTCACCCTGAGGAGATTCCTACCTTGCTCAGCCCCACTTAAAAGGAGGAGCCTTCCCTTTCTGGAAACAGTTCTGCATTAGCTCCTCAGACACCATCCTCACTAGGAACCCCCCTGGACTCCCTGACACCCACTGCAGTCTTATATTTTGCATCCTCCTTGTCTACCAAGCCTCTACATTTTGGAATGCCTAGGGGCTCAGTTCTGGACTTCTTTCTTTTCTCTTACTCCCTGGATGATCACATCCAGTTCCATGACTTTCTGGTAATTTCCATAGGCACAGCCCTAGCTCTAATTTCTTTCCTTGGAGTGAGACTCCACTGCCTATTCTTCCCCTTGAATTTGGCATATAGTGGGCACCTTATATTTAACACATCAAAACCAGAACTCTTTATTCCCTTCCACCTTACTCTCCTCCTCTCCTGTCTTCCTTGTTTCAGCAAAAGACACCACAATTCACCTGACTGCTTAGCTGCAAGCCTGAAAGTCTTTCTTATTTACTCTTCCCTGTCCACCATCTTTCTGCACTCACCCCACCAGCCACCTAAGTGACTTTCCTCCTTTTATTCTTGCCATGCCCATCCATGCAGGAGCCAGATCTGTTTCTTTAAACACATATCAATCATAACACTCCCCTTATTGAAATTCTACAATTGTTTCCTATTACACTTAGAGACTCCAAATTCTCTCCATAGCTTGTAAAGCCTAATTTGATATGGACCTATTTCTCCAAACTTCTTACCCCTTTTTCCTGCTCTCTGCTCACTAGCCATTCTAGCCATTCCCCCATTTTCATGAACACATCCAGCTCATTTAGACTTGTGGGTCCCATTTCATGTACCTGGAACCTCCTCTTTAAAAAAAACAAAGATTTATTTTTAGAGAGAGGGGAAGGGAGGGAGAAAGAGAGGGAGAGAAACATCACTTGGTTGCCTTTTGCATGTACCTGGACCAGGGGCCGCACATGCAACCCAAGCATGTGCCCTGACCGGGAACCAAACCAGGGACCTTTCCCTTCTGGACAGCACCCAACCAACTGCACCACACCAGTCAGGGCTGGAACCTCCTCTTAAACACACCCCATGGCTTATTCAATCAGCCCTCTGCTCACGTGGCACTGCCTATCACTGTATGACCTATTACATGTTTGTTTGTGGTGGTGTTTTCTCTCTACTTCTGTCTAAGCTCCATGTCAGCAAGGCCTTTGTCTGGGTCACTGCTATGTTCTCAAAGGGCATTTGCTGAATAAATGAGTGCACTCAATCAGTCCGATCTGAGAACTCCCTGTGTGATAAAGGGCAGAAACCATTAAAGGAAATAAAAATGTTTTGCAAACAATTTGAAATCAGAATTCCAACTCTGATTCCTTCATCTGGATCTCTGATCAATTATCTTATTTGAAATTGATTACTAAATTTGTGTCATAATTTGATCCACAGTAAAACAAGCAAGATTTTATTGTTTTACATAAATGAAAGAACTTCCTCTCAGCTCCCACCCTCCGGTCCCAAGCCTCCCACTCTTTAGAGAGCCATTTTTTTTCCCTGAGGCCAGTGAAGGAGAGTTTATACATCATAGGGTGTCTACAACACATTTTGTTTTGTTAAAGGCTCAGGTACACATGATGTGTAAGAGCACCTACTACAGTCCACCAAGTCACTATTGCTGTCTCCTTGCACACACACACTGAGCATCAGTCCTGAAGGGGAATGGCTCGCACACTGCCAGTACTACCCGGATGGCACGCAGGTGCCATGTGAAATGCCCAATTACCAGAAATTCATTTTCTGTTCCCTCTTTGGAACAAGTATTATCAAAATAAATGTCCTGCTATGGTGGGAGAAGGCTTCATTTTTCTGAGAGGGCTCAGTTGAGATTCATTAGCAGGTATATAGACTCTCTTTCCCAGTGAACTGTGGTCCTTCCACCTGGCAGATGCTGTGCTGGGTGGATGTGGCTAAGTGGCCAGAAGACCCAAAGTTTTAGCTGCCTCCTTCCCTCAGGCCCCTCTACTCCCAGCCTCCCGACACATGACCCTTCCCAATACTGTGGAGCTGGGATGACTAGAACTTGACTTATCCTTGGCACCTCCCTGAGAGAATCTCCTCACCCTGGTGCCCTGATGCCTGTTTATGGTGTCGCCATGCTTTTCATCACGAAGCTTGGAATTTCTTAAACCAGAGGTTCTCAAACTTTAGAATGCTTAAGACTCACCTGGGGTTCTTTTTAAAACATAGGCACCACCTTCCCCCCAGATTCTGAATCAAAAAAGTGTGAAATAGGGCCAGATAATCTATGTTTTCAACAAGCTCCCCACTCTACCCAAATGATTTTAATGCTAGGGGTCTAAGGACCACACTTAAAAAATTAATTAATTAAGTTTTTGGAGAGAGGGTAAGTGAGGGAGAAAAAGGGAGAAAAACATTGATATAAGAAAGAAACATCGATCAGTTGCCTCTCCTATGTGCCACAGCCAGGGACCA
This sequence comes from Anoura caudifer, assembly GCA_004027475.1. NCBI lineage: Eukaryota > Metazoa > Chordata > Mammalia > Chiroptera > Phyllostomidae > Anoura > Anoura caudifer. The sequence goes on along the minus strand of PVKU01007748.1, from coordinate 35,124 downwards.
AACCTGCAACCTAGGCATGTGCCCTGACTGGGAATGGAACTTGCAACTTTTCACTTTGTGGGATGATGCCCAATCAACTGAGCCACACTGGTCAGGGCCAAAGACCACACTTTGAAAAATACGATTCTATATTCATTCTTGACACCTCCCTTGTTTTCTATAACAAAATGGACAATAATGTCCAGTGATTTTTTTCATAAACGCCCTCATATCTAACCTTGCCTCATCACCCTAGTTAATGCTTTGTGGGCACACCATGACCATGGCTCCCAGGATCTGCCCACTCCAAGCCAGCCCCCCACTGGCACCAAAATACCTCAAACCTTCACTCTGACCACCTGTTTCTTCTGCTCAAAATCTTTTCAATAGCTTCTCACTAGTCAAAAATTTTGAATCTTTTATTCTTTAGCCTGGCATTCCAGGCTCCAAAATAATATGTTGACCATGGTGAGCATAGGGGTTATCAAAAACAAGTGATCCTGGATGGTGACTGTCTTGTCATTTTTTAATATAATAATAAAAAATGAAATAAGGACATTATGGGTGTTTAAAGTTATCATGGATCAAGGATCAAGAAAGCCCTCAGGCTCAGTAATTCCTGGGAAGGGACTTCTTGCTCTCACTGCCTCCCAGGTCCTACCTTCCTCCCTCCCCTGCCTAATGGAGGCACCCAGGTGCTCCTTGGAAGGTGGGCATTGCAGAAGGAGCACTCTTCAGTCAGAACAGAGTTCACGTTAGGAAAGTCAAAGTAAGTACGAAGGGTGAAGGCCCTGATGGAAAAAGGAAAGAGAGGAAGGCAGAAAGCAGGGCAGAGAGGAACGGGATGGGGTGCAGGGTGTGGAGGGGCACTAGGACTCCATGAAATTCCTAGGCAGCAGGGTCTGAGAATGTCAGAAGCAAGCCTCTAAAGCTCACTCCCCAAACTGCCATTCTAGCTAGGGAATACATGGAGAGGACTGGGATAGAGCCTTCAATAGCAGCCTCCCATGATGGGGAGAAGGACAGAGTGCTCCCTCTAACACCAGTGACACCAAAGAGGCAGATGGGGAAGCCTCCTTATCTTCACTCCCATCAGAAAGCAACCCTGACAAGTGAGCCCTCCTTTTCTCCCTCTCCTACCTCCCCAATTCAGCTGAGCCTTAACCCTGCTCTCTGGGAATTCACCCTGCCCAGAGAATTACCTATTATCTGCTTGAATGTATTGGAATGATTAGATTATCACCATCAAAAACTTAATTGAGAACTTTAATACTGCTGAATACTACTGTGGAAAAATGGATATTATTCAAGATATATGCTACAAAGAAAAGTGTCAGCAATGCTGAGTTATCATAATGATTGTCAAAAACAAATGAGAATGGGTAGTGTCTGTTTTATGAAAATTTATGTAAGATAAATAACTGCACAGGGCACTTTGCAATGGCAGAACAGATGGAAAAGAGTCTTTGGGTATAAGTATGACTGTGTAGGTCTAACTGGACAGGCAGTTTGAGCCTGAATCTCAGATGTCAGAGGCTATATGACCTTGGGCAAGTACCATCCTTTGTGACTAAGTAATCCACCAGGGTCCTTTCAGCAATGACATTCCAGCACTGGATTATAAAGTCCTAAAAAGCAGGGGCTGTGTCTCTCTACATTCCCATCACCTAGTATAGTGCTCAGGGCATAGCAGAGAGGCTAAGAGCATGGACTTAGTGGTTAGGTGGACTTGGGTTTGAATTCTTGCTCTGCTGAATTAAAGGGTGGGTTTATTTACCTTCTCTAAGCCTCAATTTTCTCATCAGTAAAATGTGGACCAAACTATCACTTGGCTTATAGTGTTGGAAAACTAATAAGAAAAGGCGCATGAAAGGATTAGATGCTCAATTATATATCCTCAGAAAGATGATGAATCCTGAGCTTTAAATAATAAAACTTTTATAGGCATTTAATCCTAGTAACAAAATCTCAAGGCTGGAATCTAACTATCTCTCTGATGTCTGAGTCCCCTCTCCAATTATGCAGGTCACCAGTTCCAAGTTCGAAAGGCTTCTTCTTGTGTGTGTCCCCCCATCCATCTGGGACTATGCCCTGAGCATTTTCCTTCTCAGATGCTTTGATGCCTTCTTCACACAGGAAGAGTTAATTTCTAAATCTATCATCATTCTGGTCACTATTTTTCTAACTAACTGTTCTGTGCCCACCCCAAAGCATTCACCTTTTATTATGCAAAGCTGTCCATTGGATTGCACTGTGCCCAAGCTGGTTTAGTATGATTAAGCAGATAGTCACTATAGTTAGTAAAATATTGACTATCTGGAGTTAAAAAAAAATTACTCTCAAATCCCCTTGACATATTCTTAGGTGGGCAAGAGCTTACATAGTAAAACCTATCATTTTCCATATGAGGCTCCAGAAAAACTGATAGAAACAGATGAGATTCATGTGTAATACAAGAACTATGGACTTTAATATTAATATATTCATTCAGAATATAAAGTCACTGATCCAGATAAATTCTGCCAGTACTCTGACATTTTCAGACCCTCCTGCCTGGGAATTTCACAAACTCCTAGGACCCCTCCTCACGCTACACCTCACTAGCTCCCAGACTGGACTGATTAGAAGGGAAAGACATCATTTTTAAGGGAATGTGTTGGAGCTTCACACAGGTCACTGTCTCCCACACACCCCCAGGACCACATCAAGCTTTTCAGCCTTACCTCTTGGTTTTACTGCAAGCAGCGGGCACCCAGTTGGACTTCCTCTTCCCTTTCCCCTGGCTATAACTTAACTCTCTGCTTCCTGGCCTTGCCCAGGACCACCATCCCCATCTCCTCTGCTTGAGCTCCAAGGACCAGTGAAAACACAGTCCCAAGCTCAGGGAACTTGCCCCACTTTGACTCCACCTGGCCACTATTGTTTTGCTTCTTTGGCCCTGAACCTATCTGGCCGTGTGCCATTCACACATTCTTGGGTGCATATGTCTTCTCTCAAGCCAGAAATCTCCAACTGCTAGCACAGAACCTTGCACAGAGCAGCTGTTCCAAAACACTGATTTATTCTTGCACAAAATGGAGAGAGAAGAAGAAAAAGGGGAAGTAGAACAAGGTGGGCTGCAGAGAGTGCTTAACACGGTTGCTCTGGCTATGAAATAATGGAATAGAATTTGCATCTACCAGAAAGATAAAAAAAAATCTCGCTACTCCTTGTTCTCTCCACACTCAGGTCTATCTGGGCTTAGAAGCAGGTCTTTACATCTATGGGAAACTATGGGAATTAGGGGGAAAAAAGAGACAGAAGGGGGAGATCATGGAATGCACTTTTGGCTGTGGCTCAATACTGTCCCATTTAAAACCAGAAAAACATCAGTATTGAAAATTATTCCACTTGTAGTACTATGGCAGGTGTGTCCTATTCATGCCTTTCTGCAGCTTAATGAACCCAAGTTGCAGAGTGGTCCTTAGAGATTTATTTCCACTGTCCCGAGCCCAGCAGGGAAGACAATGCTGAGTACCATTGTTGGACTCAAGGGAGGGCTACCACAGAGATGATGCGTTAGGACAATTCTGGCTGCAGATGTTTGTTTAAATGGAATCTCATTATCACTGGCATCTATCTTTCATTTTCATTTCTCTGCTTTTACTCTGCTTTGGGCCCTTAAAGGGCAAATGGTTTCTACTCGAGCAAAGACCACCCACAACCTGAAATGGCAATGGGGCAAGGAGTCAGACAACCACTGTTTCTTTCCCTTCTGTCTCCCCCCTCAGTTTCCTGTTCTCTTTCTCCTCCCATCCCATGTGTGTCTGTTTCTCTGCCATCTCTAAATTTCTCTCTCCCTTTCTTTCTCTTCCTCTGCTGTGTGCCTCTGTCTCTCCTTCTCCCTCCTTGCTTCAGGGCATGTGTATGTGCCATCTGCCTGTCATTCTTCCCTCTATGTTATGCATGTGTGTGTCCCGTCTTTCTTCCAGTTTGCCTTCTCTGTCTTCCTTGCCCCTTTCTTATGTGGCTTTTCCGTAGTAGATCTAGCCTGGGAGCCAGGACACCTAGCTTCTGGTCCTAACACTATCATTAACTGGCTGTATGGTTATGGCCAAGTTACTTTACATCTCTGGGCCTCAATTTCTTCAACCATAGAATAGGTTAGACTGGATGCTCTTTCAGGTCCTGACAGCTCTGAGACTTTATCACTGAATGAAATGGAACTCAGCAGACCCATGAAACAGTTGCGCTCTTCTAGAAAGAGAATCATGCTGAGGGCCCCAACAGCACAGGCACCAGGGGGCGCCCGAACACCACTCAAAGAGGATGTGACCAACAAGCCAGAGAACATCAAGGGAGGATTTACTACCTGCTAGGTAGGCACTGTGCTAAGCCCTGTACTTGTATATCATTCAGTCTGACGAGATAGATACTATGATTGTTCCTACTTTAGAGGTGAAGCAACTTGCTTAATGTCACACAGCCAAGATCTGTCAGAGCAGGATTGAACCTCAGGCTTTCTGCCTCCAGAGCCCACACATGCTCAGTAACTAATAATCTGTGATTCTCTATGGCCCCAGCCACTGATCCTTGCTCACAAGCTTCCCATGTAGGCTGCTGAGTAAAACATCTGTGGGCCCCAAATGTGCTCAGGAGTTTTAGATCCAGACTAAAGTGGTTCAATCAGTTCTCTCCTTCAAGACATCAACTCTACCTTGGCTGTTGTGGCTCAGTGGATTGAGCACCAGCCTGCAAACCAAAGAGTCGCTGGTTTGATTCCCAGTTAGGGTACATGCCTGGGTTGTGGGCCAGGTCCCCAGCAGGGGGCACACGAGAGGCAACCACACAGTGATGTTTCTCTCCCTTTCTTCCTCCCTTCCCCTCTGTTTAACAATAAATAAAATATTTTTTAAAAAAGACAATAACTCTGACTTCTATCTCTGCCTATGACTATTCCATCAATACTCTATTGCCTTGCACACTGACTGCCATGCTCTTGCAGAACAGCCCTTAACTTGCAGATGTGCTTGTCTTATGTCATTCTAACTAACCAGGCATCGTGCTAGAACCTAGCGAAGTACTGGGCCAACTGCAGAGACTCAGGTTTGCTGAGTAACCGAAGGGCACCAGGACACTCTGTGAACACCGAGGATGTGTTTCTGTGCACTCTGTCTGGGCTGTAATATCTGGGACCCTTAATACTTTCACACCACAGTTCCTGCAGGCAGACTGCAGCTATTCACTGGCAATATTCGAAGGGAGGTTTTGAAGGGAGGGTTAAATGATGTCATTTCACAGAAGCAGAAACTGGGGTCCTCTGATGATAATTTCAGCTAACATAAACAAAAGTAAAGAGAATGCCAGCTTCATGCCAGACACAGCTAAGAGCTGCAAGGGCACAGACAAGAAGAAGCCATGGTTCCCACTCTCAAGAAAATACTGGAATAGAGCAGATAAAACATGAAAAATCGATCAGTATACAAAATGTACATAATAAGTATATAAAATATATTAAAAATGATAAATATATAACATTTCTGGGAGTCAGGAATGAAAGTCCCAGTCCTGCCCTTTAACCATCGAGTGCATATGTCCAGCACGCACCCTCCTGAAACACCAGCTCAGATACCTGTCGGGCACTAACAGTTGTCTGGGGGTCACGTGCGCATTTGAAATCATCACCAGGTTTGGTAGCCCTTGTTTTTCACATTTTTCTTCGTGCATCTGTCCCACTGTGAAACATGTTGAGACGGAGAGGGAGTGGGATGATGGGTGAATGAAATGATGTTCCCAGAACTGGCATTCACAGAACCTGAAAGGATGATGTAATTAACCATCCCGGGGAATTCAGTCTCACGGGACATCCAAACCCCCACCACAGCCACAACATAATCTTCTTGCTTGCTCTTCCTCAATGCCAGCAATACAATTTGTACAGTAGAGATAAATTAATGGAGTTTCACTTCCAGAAATGCTCTCATTTTTCAAGAGTATGATATAGAATAGCCACAGATGTAGTTTTATTACACTTCTTCTTAGCTTTAGTGTAGATCTCACAGTAGCCACAGGACACACCAACAGATCCCAGACAGTCCAAGTCTGGAGCTGCCCTGTGGTTGGGGAGGCATTTTGCTTACCCTCTTCACAGCCCCTCTGTCCCTTTCCAGCGCCCATCCTAATACAACAGCCATGCACACAGAAGGAGGGCAATGAGCACAGCAAGAAAGCTGCACAATCCATAGACCGGATAATCTCCCAGTGTCAGTCGGAGTTCACTGAATAGTAACGCCCACCCTGTGTCCCTTCGGAGGCTGGCACCTCCCTCCGCCTCAATCACAGACAGACTCTGTGCTCTCCTGTGCTCAGGGGTGATGTATTTCTCTGGACAGCTCCAGATGGCAGAAGCAGGCAACAGACTCATTTGCTCCTCCATTCCCAGCAGGCCTCACAAGGGTTTCTGAGCTGGGACTGCACTTTGGCAGTGCTGTCTGTCCTGAGGCTGAGGCATTGCCTCTAATGACTCAATCACTGCCCCAGTTAAAGAAGGGGGACTGCAAGGATGTTGGCGCAGCCCAGGAACGGGGGGGATGCTCTGGAAAGTCTGTTTACTCCTGGGACTCACTGCAACAGCAGCTCTGTGGCCAGAGGGCATCACAGCCAGGGATAGGAAGCCCTGCTCTCCCTCCACCCTGCCTCCTTCTCAGGGCACCCACCACTGGGGTCCCTCCCAACAACAGCTGTGAAGGGAATTGGCACTCCAAAGACATGGCCAGCTGGCTCTCAATTTTCCATGTACAAGGTGGGGCAAAAGTAGGTTTATAGTTGTTCATACAGAAAATAATACAATAATTAATAAATAATAATACAAGAATGAACTCTGTATTTTGTGGATTCACAACTGTAAACTTTTGCCCTACCTTGCATATTTTGATACACTTTTGGATTACACCACAGAAGGAGAGGGCAGCATCATTTTATGTGTATACTTTTGAAATTATGTGGTGGTTACAGAAAAGTCTAATAACATGAGTGCCCCCAGCCCCACCTCTCACGGTGGACCAGCAGGCAGGAGATGCGAAGCCTCCATCTCACCGCTCAGCTCCCAACTAGCTCTTCCTCCCCAAACATACCGGTCCTCAGAACAAAGCCCCCAGAAATCCCCAAGGAGGCAAAGTGTGAGAGAAAAAGAGTGGGTTATTCATCCAATAGGGCATTTGTGGCAAGACTGTCCTTTTAAAGTAAAAAATATATAACCATATCTTTATTACTTGTGGTTTAAAAAAAGCTATTACTGGTATAATAATGCAAACAAACAAACAAACAAACAAACAAAAAACAGATGAAGCCAGAAATAACCTCTGATTATGGGACATACAGCCTTCAACAAGTCATGTTTTAAATCTGGTTTCCCAAGTCCAATCTTGCCAAACAACCCCCTAAAGGCCCTATATCTCACCCCAAACCCCACTCTAACAGGCCACCTGCACGCCTGATAAAAAAAAAATGAAGTCATATTATGTGAGGCCCAACCCAGACAGTGCTCAGATAACCCCCAGGCCCTTGGATCGTGCAGAAAGCTCATGAGTGGGGGTCAAGCTCTCCCCAAAGACAGCTATGTCATATGACTGCATGGAATTGCTGTTCTTCAGGCTGAGCCTCCCTTCTCAAAACCACAGGGTGAGAAGCCCTGTCTATTGAGCTGCTTAGGTAGGAAGGATGCAATGAACAAGTCCAGATGCTTTTTCTGGGGAGGAGGATGCAGCTGGGAGGCTGAATTGCCCTCTTTTCCTAAATCAGGTGATCCCAGGCCTGATCACCCAGGTCAGGGACTCAGCCATCTGCCCGCCTGGCATGGATGCTGGGTGTGGGGCCTGTTACCTGCTGGACATCCTGCTGGAAAACACAGAGCTGCAGCCGCTGGTGGAGCCGCACCTTGCGGTGCTGCCAGATGCTCTCGAGTCGCCGCTGATGGTGCAGCACCTCGTGTACCACATCCAGTACCTGGTGCACTGCCTTGGAGTAGTTGGCTGTGGCTGTGAGGGACTCGGAGTTCCCAGGACTCAGGGGACGCTGAAGCACATCCAGCAGGGCCTTGCCATCCTGGCTGACCTGCGGGAAGGGAAGAGGGTCATGCTAGGGGAGTGGAGTGGCAGATAGGGCACAGGAAGGATAGCAGGGTCTGCCTGGGGTTCTGGACTAGGACTAAGGATCACAGTCCTAACCAGACCCATGACAACCAAGAAATGGGCCAGCCAGAGCTGCCATGATGCCCAACCCATAGTGCATGGGAGGCCAGAGCACCCCAGAATCCTGGAGCAGAGGGGCTGCAGGGGCAGCACCCAGGTGTCTGTGACACTCTTGAATCAGTCTCTCGCCCCTTGAATTTTAGCTCCATGCGGGCAGGGACTCTGCCTGTCTCCCAAACACCTGGAACAGTGCCTGGCACATACTTCTTGATAGAGATTTTGGCTGACTCACTGCCAGGTCAGGCAACAGAACTTCTCTTCTTCGCCTTCTTCTACCTGGCTCCAAACTTCTAGATGTGTGATCAGAGACAAGGTATCTAACATCTTTGGGTCTCAGTTTCCTTGTATAAGGAACTGATAGGGATAGTAATGGTACACACCTCAGGGTTGTGGTGAGGATTAAATGAGTTAGCACACACAGAGCACTTAGGCTGGAGCCCAGCACACTGCATTGGCTACCAATTCTATCTTCAGCAGCATCAGCATCATTTCTCTCTCCTGTCTTCTTTATTTCCTTGTCATTTTCTTCTATACCGACCCTTCTTTTGCTCTCCTTCTATACAACCCTTTTTTTGTCCTCCTGAAACTGGTCCTATCTCCATCTTTTCAGAATATGCAGAGTAAAAGAAGGACCCTAAGATTGTGGACACACCATCCACCTCCTGGGTTACCCAACACTCACCCTCAGTACTGAGACCAGCAGGGGAGACGTTCCCTGTCATTCCTCATTGGAATCCTGGCATAATTATGGGCACCACAAATTCTGGAAGTTGGCATCATATGATTGATACCGGTGGCTCTCCAGTGCTTGGTATTATCTTTCTAATTTAATACAGTGGGGAATAGAGGATTGATAGGAATTTTAAAACCCCAAATTAATTTGGCTAACAATAAAATCAAAGTTGGTTCGCAGTGAAATGGTCCTTTCCTGTCAGCAAGGTGTGGAAGGTGACGTGCTCCCACCTCCAGCCTTGTGACAACAAATGGGAAGCTGTTGGTTGGGCTCGCAGCCTCCCCCCACCCTACCCTCACACCAGGTAATAGCTTGGGTGAGGGTTCAGGAGCAAAGAGGCAACGGTAGCTCCTCCTGCTCATGGGGCCACAGAAAAGCCTGTTGCACTGGTGTTGATTAAGAGGAAGGCTGGGAGGGAGTACACTTGAGATGAGAAAGGAAACCTGGCTGGAGGAATACAGCTGATTTGGGGGACCACCACTACCCTTGCCTTCCTCTTATACCATTCCTCCAGAGACATGAATAAAACAAATATCTATGGCTAAACCCCGTAGAGCTCTCTTCAGGGAATTCTACGCTAGTGCTGTTTCTTGGCACTGTGATATGTCTAGGGTGGTCAGAGATGGGGGGCCAAGTCCTGAAACGAAGTCCCCGTGAGTTCCGCTCTTGGCCTCAGTTCACATCTGTGGGAGGCAGAGACAGTCCACTGACCTCTGAAGAGGGCTCCAAGGGTCTGTCTATGTCCCACAATACTAGGGCCTGAGAATAAATGGGGAGAAATACTCTATCTATATTTATAATTACACTCATACCCTACATATGTGAAACATGTGAGTATAATATTAATTTCATTTATACCTTATTTTTGTATATGTAACAAGTAGTAAATTTAGAGATTCTTGACCCATGGGCAGAGGCACAGTTCTGTTAAAAGAGAAAGCCTTGTGCCATTTTGGGTCAAAACTGATGAGATCAAAATTGGCTCACGAGCCTTCCTCTCTGCCTCCTTTAATGACAAAACCTGTTACTATTTTCAGCACTTACTATTGCCAGGCACACTGCACCAGGTGCATTATGTGCATTATCTTTATAACTCTTAAAAACACCCCTGAGAGGCAGGTATTATACCTTTATCTCACAGAAGAAGAAACTGAGGCTTACAATGGTTAAGAAATTTGCCCGGGGTCACACAGCTGGCAAGGAAGCCGAGATTCCAACCCAGTTTTAACAGTGGCAAAACCCTTTGGTTTCACCCAGAATCTACTGGTTCTTTGACTTCAACATGCATCAGACTCATCTGGGATAATATCTAGTAAAATATAAGTTCCATGGCCCACTTCTTGACTTTCTGATTCAGGCTGGGGCGGAACCCAGGAATATGGACCTCTAACAGGCACCTCAGGTGAGTCTGATGCCTGTGGTCCAGGAACCCACTTTGAGAATAGTGCTCTAACAGACCTTGCCCCAGAAGGAACCTGTGGGCCAAATATGAATTCACTTTCCTCTCTTCATCCAGTTTCCTTAATCAGCCCATCTCTTTACGTCCCTCAGCCCACCTCCCTCAGAATTCATGCCAGTCAGCAAACCTACTTACCTGTGTATGTCCACACAGATGCACCTATCCACACTTTCCTATTTTACTATACTATACAGCAAAAGAAAGAAAGACTTCCTACCCTTTGAGACAGCATGGATGGAATTGGAGAGCATTGTGCTAAATGAAATGAGCCAGGTGGTGAAAGAAAAATACCATATGATCTCACCTATAAGTAGAACCTAATCAACAAAACAAATAAGTGAGCAAAATATAACCAGAGAAATTGAAATAAAGAACAAACTGACAGTAACCAGAGGGGAGATGGGAGGGGATTAATGGGGGGGGGGGGTAAAGGGGAAGGATTTTCAGGAATATGTATAAAGGACACAGGGACAAAACCAAAGGGAGGTAGGATCAGGGGTGGGAAGTGGGGATGGCTGGGGTGGGGGGAGTAGTGGGGGTGGGTAAATGGAGACAACTGTACTTGAACAACAATAAAAAATAAGTTAAAAAAAGGGTTTTTTTTTTTTCCTTCTTAACTTTGAATAATGCCCCCAGCCTTTGATTTTTCAGAAGAGTCTTTTAGTTTGTCTTTCACTTCCATGGCAACTTCTTCTACAAACACTTTTGTGCACCCTATGGCGAGTTTTCCTCTGGACCTTCTGGTGATGAGCTGCTTCACAAAAGGGGTGGGAGGCTCCTGTATAGCAGCCAGAAACAAACTCTAGAGGAGCAGTGTTACTTTTGTATAGTCCTTCCCCAGGGAAGAGAGTCCAATCTTCACACATAGCCAAGGTGGTGTCTGCTGATGGCCCTATTTTTTCTGCCTCCCAGCTGGAGACACCATCATTCATAGATCCAAGATCTTAAAGAGTCTCCAAAGACAGAAAAATAGCATCTATTCTTCCTAGTCCAACCTGGGCTTTTCCAGAGTGTACAGGCCAGTGTTCTTGCCACCCACTCATATACATACACACTCAGTACCCTTGGGTGTCCTGCGTGGTTCTTACCTCTGTGTAGGCCTGAGTCACCTGCTCATACAAAGACTGGTGGTGGTGGATTGCCAGCTCCAGGTCCTGCATCTCGGATGGCAGGCCACCTTCACTGCACATCTTGCACCAGGCGTCCACTCCCGACAGGAACTGGAAGGAAATGCCAGCTGGGTCAGTGTGGGGCATTGGGGGTGGGCAAAGGACAAATTATGCAGAGACCTTGGGAAGAAGCATCATCAGGACCTCTGGAAGCCTTCAGAGGCCACTGCAGAGGGTGAAAGTTTTTCTTTAATTGTACAAATATTAACTCCATGTAAGAAGTCAGACCCAGTACCTGTTTAAGAAGTGTGGTTTCCACAAACAAAGATGACTATTATGAAACTGCTGGGGGTGGGAGTCATCTGTATGTTCAACAGATTATATCCACATATTGACTATAAAAAACAGGTGTGCAAACAGCTCATTACATTACATGTATACGTTAGAGCTGCTTGTCCTGTGCACACTCACAGGCACCATGGGGGGCTACACTTAATGTAATGGAATGTTTCTATACAGGTATGTTATAGTGTGTACATCAAGTTGTGAAGAGGAGCCAAGAGCATATAATGCAGGCCCCTCAGGGAACTTGCAGAGACTGTCCCACAAGGAATGGAGATTAACCTTCAAGAAGATCCCTACTGTTGGGTCAGGAGGCTCAGGGGTGGAAGAGGGGAGGGGCAGCTTAGGGGGCCAGACTGTACTGTGCCTACAGTGGCAGTGGCTCCTGGAATGTGATATATAGATATAGACCTTGACAGATACCAAATTATTTAAAAAATGAAAGTTAACAACTGTGGAAAAATATAGGTTTCTGTGCACAAATGGTGAGCCAACCGAAATCACTCTGATTTATTAGGTGGAAAAACACACCTTTAAAATGCAAATAATTTTTCACCCAACACTCTGGAATGGTTTTTTTCTGTGATTCTTCTCAACTGGGTGCATGGTGCCTTTCAAATTAATTGCCTAGATACCTTTTTATCTCATTGCCTAGAACAGCCCACATGAGGACAATAAAGAGCTGCCTAAATAAACGCATTGAAAAAATAGCCTTGAATCCATTGTTGGGTGTGTTTTTTCCCCTTAGCTAAATAGAATCATAGTTATGAGTTTCCCTGATGAAGTGGTAATCTCTGAGGAAACCACATTAAAAATAGATACAAATAAAATTGCTCTTGATCCAAACTAAGTCAGGAAACATCAGCAAGAAGCTTGACTCCTCCAGCTATTCTCAGTCCTGGCACTGCGTTTTCTGTACCCACACACACAAGTGTATCATAAACTTGACTAACATAAGAGATATGTGGCACAGAATTTACACAGAATAATAACATAAAAAATGCTCTTTATTATAATTCCATGTAGCCAACTGATTCTCACAGGATGCTTTTGTATGTGACATACTTGCACAGTTGTGACATGAAAGCTGATTGATAGTTTCACTTATAATTTTTTTCATGGAAGTAATATTTATTTTTTAAATTTATTTTATTGATTATGCTATTACAGTTGTCCCATTTCTCCCCTTTATTCCCCTCTGCCCTGCACATCACTTTCCGCCCTCATTCCCCCCAACCCCTTAGTTCATGTCCATGGGTCTTATGTGTAAGTTCTTTGGCTTCTACATTTCTTACATTATTCTTAGCTTCCCCTGTCTATTTTCTACCTACCATTTATGCTACTTATTCCCTGTATCTAGTCCTCCATTCCTTCTCTCCCCTTTCCCCACTGATAACCCTCCATGTGATCTCCATTTCTGTGATTCTGTTCCTGGTCTAGTTGTTTGCTTTTGTTTTTGTTATTATTTTAGGTTTGGTTGTTGATAGTTGTGAGTTTGTTGCCATTTTACTATTCATATTTTTATCTTCTTTTTTTTAGATATGTCCCTTTAATATTTCATATAATAAGGGCTTGGTGATGATGAACTCTTTGAACTTGACCTTATCTGGGAATCACTTTATCTGCCCTTCCATTCTAAATGATAGTGTTGCTGGACAGAATAATCTTGGATGTAGGTCCTTGCCTTTCATGACTTGGAATACTTCTTTCCAGTCCCTTCTTGCCTATAAGGTTTCTTTTGAGAAATCAGCTGATAGTCTGATGGGAACTCCTTTGTAGGTAACTGTCTCCTTTTCTCTTGCAGCTTTTAAGATTCTCTCCCTATCTTTCATCGTGGGTAATGTAATGATGATGTGCCTTGGTGTGTGCTTCCTTGGGTCCAACTTCTTTGGGATTCTCTGAGCTTCCTGGACTTCCTAGAAGTCTATTTCCTTTGCCAGATTGGAGAAGTTCTCATTATTTTTTTCAAATAAGTTTTAAATTTCTTGCTCTTCCTCTTCTCCTTGGCATCCCTATGATTTGGATGTTGGAATATTTAACATTGTCCCAGCAATTCCTAAGCCTCTTCTCATTTTTTTTTTTTTGAATTCTTGTTTCTTCATTCTGTTCTGGCTGAATATTTGTTTCTTCCTTCTGCTCCAAATTGTTGATACAAGTCCTGGTTTCCTTCCCTTTACTGTTGGTTCCCTGTACAGTTTCCTTTATTTCACTTTGCATAGCCTTCGCTTTTTCCTCTATTTTGCGACCATACTCAACCAATTCTGTGAGCAACCTGATTACCAGTGTTTTGAACTGTGAATCTGATAGGTTGCCTATCTTTTTCTCACTTGGTTGTATTTTGTATTTTTCCAGGAGCTTTGATCTGTTCTTTCATTTGGGCCTTTTTTTTTTTTTTTTTTTTTTTTTTTGTCTTGGAGCACCTGTTACATAGTAAGGACCAGAGCTTTAGGTGTTCACCAGGGCAGGGCAACCCACCTCAGTACATTGTGGTGCTGTATGTGGGGGAGGGCCCTAAGAGGGAACAATGCCGCTTGCTTAGCTCTTTGCCGGCTTTCAGTCACTCTCCCCACTACCCACAAGCAAATTGAGCCCTTCTGGTGCTGATTCCTGGGTGGATGATTTTGTGTACTTTCTAGGACCCTGTGGGTCTCTCCAACGAACTCTCCTGTGAGGCTGGGAGTTTCTCTCGCTGGTGCAACCCCCACAGGTTTTTTTCAGCCAGAGGTTTTGAGGCTTTATTTCCCTGTGCTGGAACCCTGGGCTGTGTGATCTGTCTTGCTCCCCAGTTGTTCCTCCTGGTTTTTCTGCACACAAATGTGGGACCACCCGGTCTACCAGCTGCCACCTTGCCAGGAGTCCTCTCTTACCAGCTGCCCATCTCTGCCTCTGCTACCAGTGTGAATGAAAGTTTCTTCTTTAACTCCTTGGCCATTAGACTTCCATATGGGTCAATTGTCCATCAATTCTGGTTATTTTTTTGTTTTTAAAATTTGTTGTTGTCCTTCTTTTGGTTATGCAAGGAGGCACAGTGTGTCTACTTATACCTCCATCTTGGCTGGAAGTTAGTTTCACTTATGTTGGTGTAAGACAAAAGTGAAACTACCTCAAGACTTATGTCAGAACATTACTTGTTCATCCATGATGTGAGAGACTTCTGTGCAGAATGGAATGATAGTTTCTGAACATCAGAAGAATATTTCCTCAATTCTGTGTGCCATTCATAATGTAAGAGCTACAGACAAGACAGATTTTTAAGTTCAGTCTGCACTATAAAATTTTTCTCCCTCATTTTTTAAGACTCTAGACAATCAATAAGATAACAAATCCAGCCTTCCTTGTAGCATTTGCTGATTTCCATGGTGTAAAACTCCTACCTTGGTCTATTTCAAGCTCCCAATGTGACACCACCAAATGTGGAGTTAGGAAGAGATGACTGGTAGCACACATGCACAGTATTCTCACCACAGATACAAATTTCCAAATAGATATAAATAACGTTGACAACCTAGATAATGAAATGTGGCAAAATAAATGGAAAATAAGGAGTTTTAAGTATTTATTGGCTTTGTCTTTAATACAACATAGCTAATGTAAATTTAGCTTAAGTAATACTGTATTTAACAACCAGTTCACAAAATTCCTGCAATTTTAACAATTGGACCTCCATGATCTGGTTAGAGTGAGCTCCAACACACCCCTGGGTCTTAGGCAGATCCTTTATTCTCTCCAAGCTTCAGTGTTCCTCTCTGTAAAATGAGTTAGTGATGTCACTGGCCAGTACCAGTAAGTAAATGAGAACCAGTAATTGTTATTTCTAGCCACTGTGTTATTGTTATATTATTATTATTATTATTATCATCATCTATAGCACATGCTTCATGTAACATTAGTTTCCCCCTGCTTTCAGTATTCTTATGATCAGTTCAGTTTCAACCCTTTTATCCAAGCTCAGGGAACACAAACTAAGCAGGTGATCATTGCACACAAGTACACACAACAATAAACTATCCAGTGGCATGTAAACAGACTCTGGGTTTCTTCTTATTTGAATGATAAATAAAGCCACCAATGTTTCTTTATGTACACAGGGGCCATGAAAGTAGGAGGCATGGGTTATTGTTGCAGCTACTCATCAGGGTCTTCTGTGTTTCAGAGAGATGAGGAGTTCTCTACAAAATGTATATCCTCCTGCCCTTCCCACCAACAGCAACCTCTGCAGCTCCCTTGGCCTTACCTGCTCAGCCTTCTGGTGGAATACTGCAGACATGGCAAGGATGGTGCTACGTTCATCCAGGGCAGCTGCAAAGCTCTTCCATTCCTGGTCCAGCTGTGTGGAAATCTGCTTGATTTGCTGTGAGGCATAATGACCAGCCTCAGAGAGGCGAGAAGCCACGGACATGATGCGGTTGATGTTGACATAGGCATTCTGGAAAGCAAAGCAGAGTGAGTGCATAGTGGGGCAGGCTAAAAAGGCATACACTGAGCACTTTTGGGGTGGGTATTTGGGAAAGCAAGCTACCCCAAATAAGAATTATGAGACAGGATGGTATAGGCCACACTAGCATAACCATTTTTGGCCCAAGGGAAGTCTTTGTATATGATAAAATTTCCACAGACAGCAAGTAAGATAACTGACACTTTTTATTCTGTGGACCAGCATAGTTTTTATGCCAACTACTAATGCACATAAATGCAGTCATTTTGCATGGAATACCTTAGTAAACCTCACTATCATCTTTGAGCTCATGCCAATGGGGACAGTATGGTAATTCTAAGAGTTACTTTCTTGCCCTGGCTGGTGTAGCTGAGTGGATTGAGCATGGGCCTGCAAACCAAAGGGTCGCTGTTCAATTCCCAGTCAGGGCACATGGCTGGGTTGCAGGGCAGGTCCCCAGCAAGGGGTGCATGAGAGGGAACCACACATTGATGTTTCTCTTGATGTTTCTCTCCCTCTCTCTCCTTTCCTTCCCCTCTCTCTAAATAAACTCTTAAAAAAAAGTTACTTTCTGAAAGTAATGGCTTGGACTAGGGCAAAAGATGGAGGAGGCCAAAACACCCCTCTTGCTCAGGAAAGAGCTGTACCCAGAGCATTATTGCCACCTACAACAGGGCAGCAATGTACACCAAAGAGGGTAAAGGACACATGTTATGTGATAATTTTACATCTTCCTAGCACCAAGGAAAGATTTTGCTGCCCCCATGCCACTCCCTCCACCAGAAGAGCTGGGGCACTGTCCATCAGTCAGGGTTTAAAATAAAGAGAACATCTGAAGCTACAACATTTTTCCATGCTAAAAATAAGATCAGTGGAACCTTTTCTCATCTCCCCTTGACTTAGGACCAAATCCCCACCTCACCCCAAAAGGCATCTGTGGGGCTCTCCTGGCCCTGCTCACTCTTTTCATCTTGTCTCTTGTTCACACTCATTCCCATTACTGACTGCCAATTAAAATTCATGACCACCATGGACGCTGTTTCCTACTGGGCTAGTAGAAAACTCTCCAGGAAGGAACAAGACCAAAGAAAATCCCCACTAACATAAAACTAGTGAGCATGGTTATTTTTAACTGCCACCTCCTATTAATTGTCTGAGGTGTCAAAACAATCAAGGAATATTGTGGCACTCCTAGAGAGCTTCTTTGACTCGTAATGTCTGTCTAAAGAAGGATACGGGTGACAGGTGGCTTGTACATCTTTGTTTTTTATTACAAATCTTCTCAAATGATAATAAGTATTCTTCAACAACTGCATTTTCTCTTGGTTCCATTAGCTGAGGGGTAGCTCATTAATACTGGGTAAATTTAATGAAGGCTCTTTAGTTTTCTTTCCCTCTTCCCTCATGGTCCCCATTCATCTTAGCTTTCCCTGAAGCACTCCATCCTAAACCTGAGCCAGGTGGTTAAGGTCTCTCTTCATTTAAAAGGTCTCTGTGGAAGTTTAACAGGTTCAGTGACACGCTTGAATACAAATCCATCCTGATGTCTAATGACCCCCATGCATAAACTTTTTCTTTAGTCCAGCCTAGGATCTTTCTGACATAGTACACTTCCTTTAATAGACTAGAACCTTACTGAGACTTATTATTTGAAATAATGATCCTTCGGAGATTTAGGAATCATTATCAGCCCTGTTTTCTGAGTTAGGACATAGATTCTACTTAAAATTAAACTCCATTTATAGAACTGACAGAAAAACCAACTCTGCATTTAGAGGGAAAGAAAAGGAAAAAAGGCATGTACTGATTTTAAAAGTTCTTTCTTCTAAGGGAATAACATGGATTTCCCCAAATATCCTTCTTGTGTCTTTGCCTTAGTTTGGGGTCTCCCAACGCAGACCCTGAGACAAGGATTTGGGGTAGATGGTGTATCTGTGTGATCCCAGGAAAAAGAGTGAGGGAGTAAGGGTTCAAATAGGGCAGAGAGAAAAATGAATACAGGATGTGTGTTCCTGAGTGGGCTGCTGCTATGAGCAATTAGGAGCCACCCTCCTGAAACTCTCTGAAACACTGTGCAGAACACACTTCTGAGCTGTCCCACTGGGAGGTGAGACTCCTGGGGTATTTACCACCAAGTCCCACTGCTCACTGTTGAAGGTCTCTACTGGAGTAACTCCCTGGCATTTCCAGCCTGACCTATACACAGGTCAAGCACACTCCCCAGATCAGAGTGACCATGGGCAGAGAAAAACAGGAAGCTGTCACTGTGTGGGGGAATCACCTCCAGAGGACCCTCAGGGTAGGCAAAGTGGGTATGGGTGGGGCATGGACAGTGTCAGATATAGCTGTCCTTCCAAGCCAGGTTTGAATCTTGGGACTCCCCCCCTTATATGCATTTATCCAGATCTATCCAGAGTTGTTGAGTTTTTCTGTCCTGGTTAAGACCTTTGGCCAAATGGGAAGCAAGAGAACCACTAAGAACAGGGCACTAGCCTGTCTCCAGGACCCCTCATGTACATCTTGTGGATGCCTGGCCTTCTATCATTACTGCCTGTTTTCATTCTCCCCCCAACAGCGAACATAGTAAGGCATATTTCTCCTCACTTTCAGAAAGAAGTTTCCAGCTATTAGAAATGTCTTACTGTGGTTGCCTTCTTCAGGCTGTTAACACCTTGTCACTCATTCAAATATTTATGGAAAGAGTGAGCCAGGCTCTGTGTTGGGAGCTGTAGGAGATCAAAGAAAAATGAGACAGGATTCCTACCCTCAGGGGTAGGAAAGGGCCCGGCAACCCTAAATCTTGTGATCATAAATGAAAGCAAAAAGCAAACAAACAAACAAAAGACCACAGCTTACTTTTCATTCTAGAGACTAGCACAGTAAATGCCTTTTTGTTTCCTTATCAGTGGGCAGAAAAATGTCTTACTGAAACTAACAAATGATTATGCTTCACAAAAGTAGTGGAGGCAGTATTCTTCATAACAGAGGGATAAAGATAATGTTGACTCATGAATTTGCTAACTTTTTTTCCCCTCTAAGGTCCCTTTCAGAATAGCAAAACACTGCAGGCAAGTGACATTACCCAAGTTCATCATCATCATCTCCATTTTCCTTCAGCCTAGAACCTGAGGCAAGTGGGCAGATAGATTCTAAACTGCAGCCACAAACCAAACGAAAAAAAGGAACAGCAGAGAAGGTCTCAAATGACTTAAAAGGAAAGAACATGCTTAAAGAACTGGATTAAGAGGCTGGGTAAAAAAGGGTGCTTAGTTCTTAGACAGAAATGACATGTCATGGCCTTTGGTCAATCCATCCATGTGGCCTGTGTCACTGTTTATGTCTCCATCAAGGAGCATTTGGGGGCATTGTCTGTCCTGGGGATGTAGCCAAATGGTAATAGATATTTTGACTCTGCACAGCCTTTCCATTTCCTACCAGGTACCTCCTCCACCCCATCCCATCTGCCTGGCCCCGCCACTCTTGCCTGCCAGGCTTAATGCCCTTCTGCAGAGCTGTCCATCAGTCGAGAGCATCAAAATCAGGATTCAGGAGACATGAGTTCTTGTTCACCCTGGGCACTCACTTAAGATGTCACTTGCTTCCTCTGTGTCTCAGTTTCCTCATCTGTAAAGTGAGGTAGTTGAGCTAAATGATCTCAGACATTACATTTCCAAGAAAGTAGTGTTTGCTCCACATAACCCAGGCCTCTAGATCCATCTCTATTTACAGAGGGCACCAGATTGAATGAAGAGAGAATTTAGGAGGTCACAGTTTTCTTCTTTCTTCCCTTCAGTGCCAGGGAGGAATGAGGATTTAATATATTCCCCTCCCCAAACCCTCTTCTTTGGAGGAAGTGTGGTATAAACCGAAGAAACAAGGGCAACTCAAAACTTTCAAGTGCCTATATGCAATGGGAAGGTTTTATTTTTTTAAGGATTTTATTTATTTATATTTAGAGAGAGGGGAAGGGAGGGAGAAATAGAGGGAGAGAAACATCAAGGTGTGGTTGCTTCTTGCAAGCCCCCTACTAGGGACTGGGTCTGCAACCCAGGCATGTGTCCTGATGGGGAATTGAACCGGCAACCCTTTGGTTCACAGTCCAGGGCTCAATCCACTGAGCCACACCAGCCAGGGCTGAGGTTTTAAACAAAAGAGTAGCATGATCTGACTCATGCTTTCAGAAGACTGCCCTGTGTGCTAAAGGGCTGGGGAGAGGAAGAGTGCATGGAGTGAGACCACGGAGAGGAGTGCTGCATACCACAGAGGGACACATAGCCCAGCCTCAGCCGTCTGTTGTGTGCCTTAGCTCTCATCCTGGCTCTGCTCTCTGCCCTGTCACGTAATGGCCACGGCTGCAGCTGAGTGATTATGGAGACCTGCTGCTGCCTTCCCATTGTCCTCTTCAGCTCCTTCTCCTGAGCAGAGCTGCCTAGACTAACTGGCTAAAAATTAATAATATAGCTAATAACTCTGGCTTAGTATCATCTTAATCTCTCACTTTAAAACTGCTTTGTTAATTTACTTTTTAAAAAAATTATATTTTATTGTTTATGCTGTTACAGTTGCTTTGTTAATTTAAGCCCCCACATATATGTAGTGCTATTATTATTATCATTATTCAAAGTACTGCATAGTCCAAGATATTAACACTACCCTGAAGAATGCAAGGCATCCACAGCATTGTCTGTTGCTACATTCACTGGATCCTACTCCCTCCAAAGGTTCTCCTCCCATCATTTTGGTCACAAATGGGAAAAATAACTAACCTCCAGCAGAATCACTAACTCAAAAACCCTCTACATTTATGCTCTGTCCCTACTTTTGTTGCCTACAAAATTATCTGTTTTCTCATTTCATTCCTACACTCATTTGTTAACTGGAGATCCTAGGATGGAGGGCTCCTTCTCCTGAGGACTTGTCTCCTGTTGTGATGAACTGAAATCAATGGAGCAGAGCCATTCTCCTGAAAGAACTTCTTGGCAGGATCTTGGTGCAAGTTTTAAGTCCTACCAAAGGCTTTCACTTTGAACCTGGATCCTGGCTGCCCTGACTGGCTACAAAACATGCAAAAGTGCTTATAGAAAATAACTTTCTGCTTTAACACCCAGATAACTTTTTTCTTTAAATGAAGTTTTTATGTGGTATACTTTGAAAGAGATACTGGTTCTTCTAGAAATAATCATTTGATGCAAGCTATCAGTTTGGTAACCCTAAGCTCTATGTCAGGGCCGGAGTGTAAGAACAGATCATTTCTGAATATGTATATTATTTGAATCCCATTCACTTCACTCCTATAAACAGAGGTGACTTGTACTCCTGTAGTTATATGTTCACACTCTGAATCAGAAACTCTCTCCTGTGGGTTACATGAGACACAAAGCATCCAGTCCATTGCCTGGCATACAACCAATAACTCAAAGAACATCGGATCTTTTCCCTCAGCCAGTTCCAGCAGGTTGGTGTTAACTCTCCAAATTAAATGCAAACCAACTCAAAGTATTAGTTAAAAGCATAACAAAAGAAAAACATATCAACTACTCCAACTAGAGGCAAATATTCTAACAAGAGTCTAAAGTACCATTATATTTCACAGCTAGCTCACCACAACATGCCCTGCTATTCCTGAGAAATATCCCTGCAGCTGGTGAAGCTGCCCTGGCTGCTTGTCAGGCCACTGCCCTGCACCACACAGTCCCTCTGGTGGCAGCTGTCCTTCCTCTATAATTCAAGGGTCTAGGGCCCTGAAAGGTCCATCAGAGAATTCAGAATCAGCCAGTGACTTGCTCTGTGAGACATGCCCTTTCAACACAGTGTTCTTCCATAACTTAAGTTGGAAAAACAGAACTCCTTGTCTCTTGGGATAACCTTCTTAAAGCATCTCCATTTCCTTGGCATGTATTAGCCATGCCAAAAGCACTCAAAAGTGGGGATGTCTTGTCCTCATGCAAGAGAACAGATCCTTTTCCTTACTGCTGACCATTTTGCAAAGGGCAGCAGAAGTCCCCTCACCAGGCTGGGCACGGGCCCTTCATTTTGTCATCCAGGGGCTATGTTATTCATATTCACCTCCAGAGAGGCAGAGGGGAGCTGGTGAAGAGCTGTCTCACCTCTGGGAGGAATGAGTCCTGGGCATGGGGTTCTCCATCCTATTCCAGTTAATGGGCTACAGCTTTTAAATCATTATTATGAAAATGGAAGCTGTAATCCATCAGATCATCTGGGAAGGTGAGGCACAGCAAGCATGTAGCGGTCACGTTCCTGAAAGGGATTCAGTCCTCTAGACAAGCTCTAGAGACCTGGCCTCCCCAAGACCAAAAGTCAAGGGCCAGAGACCAGGCAACAACTGCTGAAAGCCAAAACACTCATCAAAAATCATTCAGGTCAAATAAAAACCAAATGGTAAATCAAAATGCGAAAGACAAA
This sequence comes from Anoura caudifer, assembly GCA_004027475.1. Classification (NCBI taxonomy): domain Eukaryota; kingdom Metazoa; phylum Chordata; class Mammalia; order Chiroptera; family Phyllostomidae; genus Anoura; species Anoura caudifer. The sequence goes on along the minus strand of PVKU01007748.1, from coordinate 12,416 downwards.
ATATATATAAAAATAGTATGGCCCCAGCTGAAAAAGTCATGCATACCAAGGAAGTACACACAAATATTTTCAGTGATTGACTGCTTATTTTGTATCAAACATACATGGTAAGGGAACATTTTTTAGAATCTTTTTCTCATCTCAATTCTCTGTATATAGAGAAGACTTTTAAAAATAATATGTATTTTTAAAGATAATTTTTTAAAATTATAAAGAATAAGTATATAATAGTTTATCCCACAGGCTTTTTCATCCTACTGAAACATCAAGATATCAGATGCCTTTGGGTGATGGAGCCAACAAGGGAAGTTATGTTTAACCTCTGGCTTTTGTCAAACTCCTTTTTATTGAGATACAAAAGTTATTTACAGTTTTTTGTTTCCTCTGCAAATAATGCTAGGGGTTGTAAAAATGTTTTTAATTTTAATGCATTTAGTATTTTTAATATTTTTAGTTTTAAAATATATTTTGATGTATATTTAATTTTAATGATTTGGTCAGGTTGCATTCCTTGAAAGCTGTAATTACTCAGATTTCTCCATCTTTTTTTACTTTGGTAGAACTTTTTTTTAAAAGTAAAGTACAATTTACATACAAGTGAAATAGGCAAGTTTTAGTCAGCAAATACTGCTTTTATAAGGAAAGGAATATAAACACAGTGTTTAAAGTTTTTTAGAAGTTCATGTAGCAATCTTGTTTTAATCTCAGAAAATAAAAAGCCCAGACATTTCTTGAGTCCACCTACTAGGTACTTAGAAATTTGTTAAGTCAGTCAAGTGGTATGTTCAAAGACACAAAGAGAGGCAAATCGGGACTAGACTCAGGCCTCTTGATTCCTAGTCTCTATGACCTTTCTGCTTATAGCTACCTTTTCTTATGCTTTCAAGGTTATAGTCATTGAAGTTTTTGTTTTGTCACACTCAAAGAAAGTCATAAGGAGAAGTATTTGGGGATTTTCCCACACTGCTTTCAGTGGCTTTGTAAGAAACATTCAACATCAGTAAGAAAATAAAAAGACTGTGCCAAGGCAATGGAAAAAGCTGAACCTCACTTCCTTTCTTCAGATTAATAGTGCCATATGTATTGCTTACATCTTTGCTAGTACCAAAATCACTTGGGGTACTGAAGCTGTTAAACCATCAGCTTATGATTAATTAGTTTAACATGTTTAACATTACAATGTAAACCTGCTGATCCCACCTCGAAACATATGGACACTGGGGTAGTAACATCTGGAATAAGAACTGTCCATGCTTGAAACTCTTCTGCCAATAGCTGAGATGTGATGAGCTCTAAATGAAAACTCCCAACTTCTGCCTCCCACAAACCACAGGGTGCCCTCTAGGGGGCCAAACAGGGCAGCTGATGGATGACTATCTGGTCAAATCTGGCCGAACAGTAGGTCAAAGCATGTGGAAGCCATCTGTCACTGTTGGGTGGAGAGAGGAAAGGAGCTGGAGCACCCCGGTGCTCAGCAAAGATAACATTGGCTACATTAATCCCTCTGTCCCTTTCACCTGGCTTGCTGTAGCAATGTTTTCTCAAACAATTGCTTTACAAACCATTAAGCAGCCGTGAAAATACATGCCTGGCCATATGTCTGAGAGCCAAGGAAACCCAGGAGCAGATTTAAGTTAAAAAAGAAGCCAGACCCTCTTTCTCTTTTTTCTAAGTTTTGAGTGAAACTTCCTTGGAGGGGGTATCTTTGCATGAGGTATCACTGCAGGATTGATATGATAGGGTGGGGTGGGGACAGCTGGAATCAGATTCAGGGATACCAATGGACAGAGTGGTTGGGAAAAATGCAGCTCTTCTGGGTTATGAAGTAGTAATTTCAGGCTGCCTTTATGGTTGAAATCAAAGGCTATAAGACTTCAAGAAAATGTATTCACCAGTACTTTATTCCCTTGGCTCTTTCTCTTATAGGACCTGACTATTCAGATCTTGTTCTGTGGCATCAGTACAACCTGGGAGCTGGTTAGAAATGCAGAATCTCAGGCCCCTTCCCAACATCCTGAATGTGAAGCTGCATTTTAACAAGATTGTCCCAAGTGATACATATGTACATTAAAGTTTGAGAAGCGCTGTAGATGGGAACTCTGAGGAGCTTTCCCTGGACAAGGAGAACTATTTCTTCTAGCACTCTCAGCCCTGACAATAATAATAGCTGAACATTCGCCAAGTGTAACACCATGCCAAATGCTGTGCCTAAAATGCACAGTCACATCTTATCCTTACGACATCCCTGGCAGAGGCACAACCATTATTCCCCATTTACAGATGTGGTAGTGAGGCTCTGAAAAGCTGAAAGAACTGGCCTATGATCACACAGCTAGGAAGGAACTAGAGAGCCACGGTTAGTTCCTTGTGCCCATGCTCTTTCCTGTTTTGCTGTTTTACTTTGCCATAAATGTAAAACAGTTGGGCTAGCCAAGGATATCCCTCAAGTGATAAGAGAGACAATGAAAAATTTCTCCCCCAAATTTAAAAGCTCATCTCCAAGAGAAACAGGGCCCTTGGAGAGAGAATTTGATAAAAATTTGTACATCACTTAGGCCTCCCCATTGGGGCCCTTGACTTGCCCTTGGAATTCCCAGAACAGCTCAGCTCAAGTGGGCAGGAACCTGGCAGGTGGCTTCTCTTGTCTTCTCCCTCCTTGGAGCAATACTCCCCATCTGTAAACCCAAGGCCAGCCACCCTGAGGAACAAAAAGGTCCCTGCCTCCACAGAACCACAGGAAAGCTAAGGATTAAGGTAACACTCTGCCCTTTTAATCAATATCTTGTCTTGCTGCTAGAGTCTTACATCTCTATCCTATTTGTTTATTCAACTATTCATTCAACAATGTAAGGCTCTGTGCAAGTTCCCTAACAAGAGAGACCAAATTTGTACGTTCATGGATCTTACATTTTAGTAGAGAAGTCAGAATAAATTAACATTTATTATATTTCTTATTTCAGTGCTATATAAAATACAGCTGAGTTAGAGATAAATCATGATAGGGCAGGAAAAGCGCTACTGAAGATAGAGAAGTCAGGTTAGACTGACCCCTGAAATCAGGGATGACACACCTGAGCTTAGCCCTGAATGAAGTGAGAGTGAACACTCTCACCTCAGGTAGGAAGAGGCTCCAGGCAGTGAGAACAGGAAGGGCAAAGACCATGGGGCAGGAATGACATGGAGGGTTCAAGGAAGAGCAAGACGCCCATGGTGACTAGAGTGGATGAGTAGGTGGTAGAAGTTGAGATTCAAGAGGTAAATGAGGTCCAGACCATGCAGAGCCTCATAAACCATGGTAAGGAACTTCAGCTTTCATCCTGAGAATAGGAAGACACTACAGCACTCTGAGTGTAGAGTGACATGATATGATGTGTTTTACTTTTGGCAGGATCACGCAGGCTGTTGTGTTGCGAATGGACTATAAGGAAACACAGGTGAAAGCAAGCAGACCAGGTAGGGCCTACTACCATAGTACAGTCAGGAGCTGATGGTACTTGGACCAGGGTGCTGGCGGTGGAGGTGGTAACAAGTAGCCAGGTTCTGTATATATTTTGAGGATAGAACCAAAAAAACTTGCTGATGGAAATCCTTTAATTCTTTCATATTTCTGGGACTCTGGCTATGTTGTGAACTCTGACCTCTACTTTAAAGTGCTGCTCCCTTCCCATCCACCTACCTAGTCCTGGCATCTCAGCTCTAGAATGTCCTGATTTGCAAAGGTCTCGCCTGTCTGTCCTTGATCAGCCTCAGTGCCTCATCTGGTACTCCTGCCGGCTACCACCCATAGCCCAGATGGCATATGCAATGCTGCTGCTTATTATTATCAATGCTTCATATTTGTGTTGTGCTTTACAGTTTAAGTCCTTTCATGTACATTATCTCATCTGACATGCTAGGTTTCATAGACCATTTCATGCCTTTCATTTGGCTCCAAGAGACCTCAAAGAAGAGGCATGAGTCAGCTTTGGCTGAATTTCAGACAAATTAACTCCTCGGTGGCTGCAGATGGCAGAGAGCAGACACTGGCTGTATGTGAGTACATAAAAGTGTGTGGGTAATCTGAGCTACAAGGCTCAGGAGGTACACACCCAAAGGGTACAGTCAACAACCTGAGGACAAGGAACATGCTAACAGAAGGTCCCAGAAAGCAGTGGTTTGAAGCCAGGAGAGAGTCACCAGGCTGTGGGCAGAGAACTAGGAGTAAGGGAGAAGAGGCAGGGGAATCTGGGGCTGGGGAAGGGGGGCAATGCATGATCAAGAGAAGAGACTGAACCTCCTCACTCAAGAGAGGAGTGCCAGCCATGAGTCAGAATACCGAGTGGTCAGCCAAGCCCTGCTGGTCAGTTCAGAGAAGCCTTTCAGAAGGGAACCCAGCCAGGTGACTAGGCAGCAGGCGAGAGAAGCAGAAGCCAGCATTATGTACCAGACTGATGCTGAAAATGCCTCTGCCTACACCAAGGAGCTTTCCTATATTTCTTGTTGGAATAGGAGCCAGTCCCCAAAATATAGCTAAATAGAGACCAGTGTGTAAAAGTTAATGGGGCACCTAGAGAGGCTGGGGTGGAGAACAAAGAATAGGGAGTAAACTCAGATACTCTTTCTCCCTGGATACTCCTGACCTTGAAAGGAAGTCCTCACCTCCATTTCCACAGGCTAATTATCCAGTGGCTTTAGAGCTTGACCCTAGGGCAATTGTTCCTCGACTTATTTTCTTTGCCCTGGACCAGTGATTCTGTCTGGTTCCCAACCTTGCATTGATCTCCTGGGCTGCACCCCAGCACAGTAAATCACAGTCCCAGGCAGTGGGGCCCACATGTGGCACTTTTTCAAAGTTCTGCGGGTGATTCTAGTGGGTAGCCAGGGTGGAGAACTGCTGCGTCAGACATGTGCACAAGCTCCACCAGGCTAGTTCAAAGCACATTTTTCTCTCCTTAGGACAAGTTTAATGCTGACAACGGTGCCAAGAACAAGGATCATAAATAGATCCTGAGCAGATCAGAAAATAAAATCTAATCCTCCCACTGAGTTAGAAGAAAAAGGAAATTCCACCCATAAGGCTGTGGAGATACAAACACTGCATCCTGTTCAACTTGCTTAACAAGAACAGGTCTGGCTGATGGTACATGCAGTATCACACAGTGCAGGTTTCCCTAGAAGGTCTGCCCCAGGAATCCCAGTGTTAACAGCAAACACTGGATCCCGTTCATTCTTGTCAGAGAGGACACATGTTAGAGGCGTTACTTCCATTTTAAGGGTTAGAAACTCAGAAACAAAGATGCTCGAGGTCAGGTGGAACTTGAAAGATCATCTAGTCCCACAGTTCCTGGACTTCAGTGTACATCACCTGGGGACTGCTCTCATTCATTGTCTTGTTCAGCCTCTGCTGGAATCACATCCTATGGTGCTCCCTCTGGAGTGGAAGCCCTACCTGCCAGTTCTGTGTCCTTGCTGCCCAAACTCTGCTCCAGGTTGGGGATGGACACTGGCATGCTTAATATCCTTGTTCATTCAACAAGCATTTAGTAGAAATCTACTAGGTGCCAGGCATTGTTATAGGTCCTGGTGATGCAGGTGTGAATGAAATGAAGCTCTGCCCTTAGGAGCTTACATCTTAGTGGACAAAATTCTCTTTGCATTGGGTACATGAATTTGAGGATGGCTGAACTGCAAGGTACTTGAAGATAGCTTTGTGTCTTATGAATCTTGTTGTTTAGCAAAGGGCACAGAGAATACAGACAGCGAAAGTCTCTTGAATACACCAATGAGTGAATGCCAAGTGGTGCACTCGATCCTCCCACCCCAGCTTCGCTGCCACCGCCAGGGCTGGTGTCTGCATTCTGTCACAGTCAGTCCCTTAACCATTCAGAAGGTGGTAGATTTAGTGGGAATCCACTCAAAAATATTCCCTCTCCAGTTGTCTTTTTCTTCATATTTTTAAGTTTTATTGAGATATAATTCACATACCATACAATTTACCCATTTAAAGTATACAACTCAATAGTATTTAGTATAATAGTGTTTAGTATACACACGTGTACAACCAACACCACAGTCAATTTTAGAATATTTTCCTCATTCCAAAAAGAAACCCAGTCCCCTCTTGCTATTGTCCCCCTATCTCCCATCCATCCCAACCCTAAGCAATAACTAATCTAATTTTTGTCTCTATAGGTTTGCCTGTTCTGGACTTTTATATAAGTGAAATCATATACATATATGTGGTCTTTGGTGACTGGATTTTTTTCACTTAGTAAAATGCTTTCAAGGTTCATCCATGTTATAGCATGTATCAGCATTTCATGTCTTTCTACGGCCAAATGGTATTCCATTATATGGATATACCACATTTTGTGTATCCATTCATCAGCAGATATACATTTAGGTTATTCCTTTTAGTTATTATGAATGTTGTTGCTATAAACATTTGTGTACAATGCGTGGACATTTTGTGTAGACATATTTTTTCATTTCTCTTGGGCATATACCAAAGAGTTGAATCACTAGGTCACAGGGTAACCCAATATTTAACTGTTAGCAGAAATATCAGACTATTCCAAGGTAGCCACTCCAAGGTAGCCACTCTCTCAAGCACTGCATGAAGGTTCCAATTTTTCAGCATCCTTATCAGCATTTATTATTACCTGGCATTTTTATTGTAGCTATCCTAATGGATGTTAAATGGTGTCACACTATGGTCTTGATGTGCATTTCCCTGATAATTAACATCTTTTTATGCACTTTCAAGCATCTTTTCATTCACTTATTGACCACTGTTTATCTTCTTTGGAGAGCTTATTCAGATCCTTTATCCACTTTTAAATTGGGTTATTTGTCTTTCTGTTATTGAGTTGTAGGAACTCTTTATATATTCTAGATCCAAGTCTCCTATTAGATAATTTGTAAATATTTGTTCCCATTCTGTGGGTTGTCATCCTCCCACATTCTTGATTATATCTTTTGAAGCACAAAAGTTTTTAACTTTGATGAAGTTAAATTTATCTGCTTTTAATTTAGTGTGATATAAGGGTCCAACTTCATTCTTTTATATGTGCCTATCCAGTTGTCCCAGCAGAATATGTTATAAAGACTAGTCTTTCTGTATTTAATGGTCTTGGTACACTTGTCAAAATCAGTTAACTATAGACACATAGGTTTATTTATGGACAATTAATTGTATTCCGGTGATCTATATGTCTCTACTTGTGCCAGTACCACACTGTCTTGATTACTGTTGCTTTGTGGTAAGTCTTGAAACCAGGAAATATGAGTCCTTCAATTTGCTCATTTTAAAGATTGCTTTGGCTATTCTGGGTCCCTTGCAATTTCATACAAATTTTAGAATCAGTTTGTCAACTTCTACAAAGAAGCCAGCTGGGATTCTGATAGAGATATGTTAAATTTGTAGATCAGTTTGGAGAGTATTGCCATCTTAACAATATTAAGTCTTCTAATCCATGAATATGAAAAGCTTTCCACTGTACTCAGGTCTTTAATTTCTTTTAACAATGTTTTATAGTTTTCAGAGTATAGGTTTTACACTTCATTTGTTAAATTTGTCCAAATTATTTTACTCTTTCTAATGCTATTGTACATGGAAGGTTTTCTCAATTTTACTTTCAGATTATCCACTGAAACTCTGTAGAAATACAACTTTTTTTGAATACTGATTGTTTATCCTGCAACTTGGCTGAATTCATTTACTAGTTCTAGTAATTTTTTTGTAGATGTCTTAGGATTTTCCATGTGTGAAATCATGCCATTTGAGAACAGAGATAGTTTTACTTCTTCCTTCATAACCTAGCTACCTTTTCTTTTTCCTGAGTAATTGCCCTAGGTAGGCCCTCCAATATTAATTAGGCATGGCAAGAGCAAACATCATTGTCTTGTTCCTGATATTAGGGGGTACATATCCAATCTTTCACCATTAAATATGATGTTAGCTATGGGTTTTTCATAGATGATCTTTATCCAATTGAAGAAGTTCTCTTCTATTTCTAGTTTTCTGAGTGTTTTAATTGTGAAAGGGTGTTGGGATTTTTTCAAATGCTTTTCCTGGGTTTACTGAGATAATCATGTGCTTTTCTGTTGTTTTTGCTTTTTCATTTTATTGGTGTTAAACCAACCTGACAAACCTGGGATAATTCCCAATTGGTCATAGTACATAATTTTTCTATATGTTGCTAGATTCAATTTGCTAATATTTTGTTGGGAATGTTTGCATTCATACTCATAAATGAATCTGTCTGTTTGGTTTTGTTATTAGGGTAACACTGGCCTCATAAAATGAGTCTCAACTCAGTGTCTCCTCCTCTTCTATTTTTTGGAAAAAGTTTCTGAGGAATTAGTATTAATTCTTCTTTAAATGATTGATAGAATTCAGTGGTGAAGCCATCACACCCTGGGCTTTTGGTCATTTCATCTGTTACCTAATTTATTGTCATACAATTGTTTGTAGTATTATTTCATAAACCTTTTTAATTTCTGCAAGGCTGATTATGATGTCACCTGTTATATTGATATTCTGATTCTAGTAATTTTTGTCTTACTCATTCTAGCTAAAGGTTTATACGTTTTGTTGATCTTTTCAAAGAACCAGCTTTTGGTTTTATTAATTTTGTGTATTGTTTTTCTTTTCTCTAATTCATTAATTTATATTCTAATCTTTATCATTTCCTTTTTTCTACTTGTTTTATGTTTAGTTTACACTTCTGTTTCTAATGTCTTTCAAGTGGAAGGTTACCTAATTAATTTGAAATATTTTCCTTTTATAGTACAAGTATCTGGTTTATAGTCTTCTATTTCTTTGTTCAAGTCTTCTGATCTCTTGTTCTGCTTAGTTGTTCTATCCATTATTAAAAGTGGGGTGTTGAAGTCTCTCTTTTTTATTATTTGGAATTATATTTCTCCATTTCTCTCAGTTTTGCTTCATGCATTTTGGTGTTCTGTTTTTTGGTACATATATGTTTATAATAGGCATCTAGGCCTGATAAATTGACACTTTTATCATAACAAAATATCCTTCCTTTTCTCCAGTGATAGTTTTTGCTGTAAAGTCTTTTATAAGTGTACGCACTCTGGCTTTCCTGTGGTTGCTGTTTGCATTATACATATTTTTCTATCCTTTCATTTTCAATTTATTATAATTTTTTGATCTAAATTATTTCTCCTATAGACAGTATATGATTGGATCTTATCCTTTCATCCAGTCTAAAAAGCTGTACCTTTGACTAGATGATTGCCTAATCCTTTCACACATTTAATTTTATTATTGATGATGGTCACATTTATACCAGCCACTTAAATTTCTTCTCTATGGACTTCCAGCCAAGATGGGGGCTTAGGTAGATACGCTTTGCTTCTTCGCACAACCAAAGAAGGATAACAACCAATTGAAAAACAAAAAAATTATCAGAACTGCCAGAAAATTGAACTGTATGGAAGTCTGGCAACCAAGAAGTTAAAGAAGAAACATTCATCCACACTGGTAGGAGAGGTGGAGATGGGCATCTGGGGAAGAGAGGAGACGTGGCAAGATAGCAGCTGGCAGAACAAGATGCCAGCTGGTAAACCAATAGCATGGAGATAAACCATGAAAGACAACTAGGGAGCAAGACAGAACACATGACCCAGGGGAAATAGAACCTCAAAACCTCTGGCTGTAAAAATCTGTGGGGGTTGCAGCAGCAGGAGAAACTCTCAGTCTCACGGGAGAGCCCATTGGAGGAACCCACAGGTTCTTAGAATGTACACAAACCCACCCATCCAGGAATCAGCACCAGAAGGGCCTAATATGCTTCTGGGTAGCAGGGGAAGTGACTGAAAGCAGGAGAGAGCCAAGCAAGCAGCATTGTTCCTTCTCTGATCCCTCGCCCACATATAGCCCAGCAACGTAGGTTGCCCTACCCTGGTGAATAACTAAAGCTTTGCCCTTACTATGTAACAAGTGCACCAAGACAAAGAAATATGGCTCAAACAAAAGAACAGGTCAAAACTCCAGAAAAAGAACTAAGTGACGAGGAGATGGCCAGCTTATCAGATGCAGAGTTCAAAACAATGTAATCAGGATGCTCACAGAATTGATTGAGTATGGTTGAAAAATAAAGGAGGAAGTGAAGGCTATGCAAAGTGAAATAAAGAAAAATATACAGGGAACCAACAGTGAAGGGAAGGAAACCAGGACTCAAATCAATGATTTGGAACAGAAGGAAGAAATAAACATTCACTGGAGCAGAAAGAAGAAACAAGAATTCAAAAAAATGAGCAGAGGCGTAGGAATATCTTGGACAATTTTAAACTTCCAACATCCAAATCATATGGGTGGCAGAAGGAGAAGAGGAAGACCAAGAACTTGAAAACTTTTTTGAAAAAATAATGAAGGAAAACTTTTCCTAATCTGGTGAAGGAAATAGACTTCCAGGAAGTCCAGGAAGCTCAGAGAGTCCCAAAGAAGCTGGGCCCAAGGAAGCACACACCAAGACACATCACAATTACATTACCCAAGATAAAAGAATAGGAGAGAATCTTAAAAGCAGCAAGAAAAAAGGAGACAGTTACCTATAAAGGAGTTCCCATAAGTCTATCAGCTGATTTCTCAAATGAAACCTTACAGGCAACAAGGGACTGGAGAGAAGTATTCCAAGTCATGAAAGGCAAGGACCTACATCCAAGATTATTCTGTCCAGCAACACTATCATTTAGAATGGAAGGGCAGATAAAGTGCTTCTCAGATAAGGTCAAGTTCAAGGAGTTCATCATCACCAAGCCCTTATTATATGAAATGTTAAAGGGACTTATCTAAAGAAAAGAAGAAGATCAAGAATATGAACAGTGAAATGACAACAAACCCATAACTATTAACAACTAAATCTAAAAAGAACGACACCAAAAACAAACTAAGCAAACAGTAGAACAGGAACAGAATCACAGAAATGGAGATCACAGGGAGGGTTATCAGTGGGGGAGGGGGAGGGAAGAGAATGGGTGTAAAAGGTACAGGGAATAAGAAGTATAAATAGGAAAAAAGAAGCATAAATGGCAGGTACAAAATAGACAGGAGGAGGTTAAGAACAGTATAGGAAATGGAGAGGCCAAAGAACTTGTATGTACCACCCATGGACATGAACTAACAGGTGTGGGGGGGAATCTGGTGGGAGGGGGTGTGTAGGACAGAGGGGAATAAAGGGGAAAAAATGGGGCAACTGTTAGAGCATCATCAATAAAATATACTTTAAAAAAATATTTTTTTCTGTACGTTACCTGTCTTTTTTATACTTCTATTCCTCCTATACTGCTTTCTTTTTCATTGAGTATTTTATAATGTAGCATTTTAATATTTTTACTGCATTTTTTACATTATATTTTTTAGTTATTTTCTTAGCTGTAGCTTTAGGGCTTACTATGAACATCTTAAAAGAATCAGTTTCAGATGTATACTAACAATTCCAGTGAGATATAAAAATATTACTACTATATAGCATTCTTTCCCCCCACTCTTTGTGACATTGTTATTATATATTACATTGTTGTTATACATTATAAACTTAACATTAGATCATTATAATTATTGCTATTGATAATTTTATGTCTCTTAATGAAGCTGAGAGAGGAAAGCAAAGAAAATATGTTTACAGCCTTTCTTATATTGTCCTTGTGTATCATTTCTGGAGATTTCATTTGTTCCTGTCGACTTAAGTTACCATACAGAGTAATTTCCTTAGTTCAATGTAGTTTTGCTCTCATTCACCTCTTTTGTAGTATTACTAACAAATATATTATATTTCAATATGTTATAGGCCTAAGAAGATATTTTATACAGGGCCTTTTATATTTGGTAATAGAAGAAAAAAGGAATATGCAATATGCATTAATGTTGCCTTTTATAGTTAAATAATTACTTTATTGGTGTTCTTTGTCTTTTTGTATAAATTCAAATTACTGTCTGGGGTCCCTTGCTTTCATTGTAAAAAGTTCCTCTATTATTTTTTACAAGTGTGTCTGCCAGGAACAAATTTTCACATTATTTTTACTATCTGGGAATATCTTTTTTTTTTTTAATTATATTTTATTGATTATGCTATTACAGTTGTCCCATTTTCCCCCCTTCATTACCCTCCACCCTGCACACCCCTCCCACCCACATTCCCCCCTTTAGTTCATGCCCATGTGTCATAAGTTCTTTAGCTTCTACATTTCCCACACTACTCTTGCCCTCCCCCTGCCTATTTTCTACCTACCATCTATGCTACTTGTTCTATGTACCTTGTCCCCCTCTCTCCTCTTCCCACTCCCCTATTGCTAACCCTCCATGTGATCTCCATTTCTGTGTTTCTGCTCCTGTTGTAGTGGTTTGCTTAGTTGGCTTTTGTTTTAGGTCTGGTTGTTAATACCTGTGAGTTTGCTGTCTTTTTACTGTTCAT